>VOQJ01039490.1:0-13351 GCA_015052665.1 Apistogramma diplotaenia | reverse complement strand
ACGCACACACACACACACGCACACACACACACACACACACACACACACACACACACACCTGGTGTAATCCGTTATCTTTTGTTTTTGTATATTGTCTGTTTGACAAAGTACTATCTGGTTTAGTTTACCCTGACCTACAGGTCAAATTGACATTGTTTTATTATTGCTCTTTGTGAACATATATGCAATTCTTCATAAAGTCCTGAAGAACGTGCATGAATACTGCAGATGCAGACATCTTACCTACTGTAATTGACTTTTCTGAAGGTTAAACTGGACACAAACTAATTTATTTTGGCTTTCTTTACCTAAAATAATGAGCCTCACAGTTTACCCTTTACTAAATCTCCCCAGTAGACCACAGATGGCCTTTCAATTACCAAGCTAAAACATGCAGAATTGCAATGCATACCATTATCAATGAACTGCAAGAGGGGCTGCATTCACATCTCCACATGATTAAGTGTGCAAGCCCACACATATCCAAACACACACCAATTTGCAGACATGCTTATGCGCATGTTAACAGACAAATATGCAAGCATGTGGCATGTGTAGTCACATAAGGACACACACACACACACACACACACACACACACACACACACACACACACACACACACACACACACACACACAAAGCTAGATTACTTTTATTATTTGCTTAGCAAGGAATCTTTCTTAGGTTCAGTGGATACATAAATCCAGCCACACAACACAGAGTCATACCAGTGCATTTGCAAAGTGATCTAAGGTTAGTTTCTGTGTTTTATACTTATCATACGTATTAAGATTTTTCATTTAATGTACACTGAATATGTAACATGAAAGACTGAGGATCAGTTTTTTAATTGTGAAGCCATCAAGCTATTTATGGGACGGCAGAATGTTTTTTGTCTTTTCTAGTTTGGCATTTTAGTTCTTCTCTTAGAATTCACAAGAATTTTAAATGAAGAAAACATGCATTATACAAATCAAAATTTGCCGAAGGAAAAGGGAGAATAGAAGGACCATAATTATTCATTTCTCATTGTAAAATCACACTGGCCATAGGGAGCAGGGTATTAAACCACCAAACCAGCAATTAGTAGCTGACCCACAGTACCTGCTGAGCCACAGCCACCCACATATGCAACTGAAATACAGTTAGTGATCTGAAATTTGTTAAACCACTGCTCTTTAATATTTATGGCTGACTTATCTAATAAAAGTTTCATGGAGGCAGTATTGTATGATTTCCTTTTACAATGATCTAAATCATTGCAATATTACTGATTAAAACAAGAATATTTTGTTTTCAAGTGATGGATGTGTGTTCACTCATGACATTTTCTATGCAGTAAATGACCATAACTTACTTTCAGGTTATCAATGAATGTACTGTATGCTGTCGTGTTGGCACAGAGCATCGAGAGCAAACAATTGTGAGTTGTTAAAAATTGACACCTAAAGTCATGAGCTCTGGTTTATTTCATTGGTCTGAGCATCACTTGGCCGAAGAAAAACAAAGTTTAGGATTCCAGACATTGCTACACTCTTCCTTTTTTTGCTCATTATAATTCAGAAAATAACATGTCTGAATTTGCTTATACAATATTTATGATGCATATGCTGATAGATGGAGGAGCAAATCATGACAGGAAACCTCTGTAGTCTTTACATCAGGGTGACAGCTAAATGTTACTTTTGACTGTGTTTTGCGTGTGTTTGCCCACACATAAAAAAAAAACCCCCAGACTCATACTGTGACATTATGAGATGAGAAACTTGTGAAAAACTGTATGTACGTAAGTCCCACTGTTTAGGAATATGTAATTCTCTATTGATATGCTAAAAAGACATTTGGGATTGGAGTTTTAAAGGCAGATATTCACCAGGGAGTTGTGGGCTAGCAGAGGGTAGCTGCATAATCAGCTCTACCATCAGCCAACTGATATTCTGCATAATAGAGAGGGGATTTCTGGGTCAGTGTGTGCGGTGTGTGAGTGTGTGTGTGGCAGTAGCAGTATTGGTGGGGGTCTATCCTTTTATCCACATGGATGTGTGCATGTCTGCATGTGTCCTCTCTGCTTGTGTGTGTATGTGTTCCATCCATGCCTCTATGTTTATGTGTGCATGTGTATATCTGTGCATTGGGGGATCTGACCCTTTACCCCACAGGGAGGACGGTCTCGGTTTCATTAGGGAACAGATAGTGACAGACAGAGAGACAGAGAAATAACAAAAAAAAAGAAAAAAAATAATCAGAGGAGCAGGAAAAAGAAAGATGGGCAGGAGGCAAGTAACTAGGGTAGCTTCAGAATCTATTAATAGGTCAAAGGTCACTCCATTAACACAACAAGGAAGAAAAGCCATGGCAAAGGAAGCTATGACCTTTGTAATTTACACACACACACACACTTGTGTGCACCCACACAAATGTTTGTCTGAAACCTATTCCAATGAGACACCTGACCCAAACCCAGTCCTAGCATTACCCTTAAAAGGATCCGCCCATCTGTCCCCCACAGGATAGAGAAAACCCCACAATGTGTTGCTGTAAACAGTTTTCAGTCCCTGCACCACGATTAATCGTCGGTCCACTTTCTCACAGCTGAACATTCCAGACTTACGTGTGGTTTAATTAAGTTGCCATGCGAGTGTTTGAGATTTAGAAAATGGGGGAACAAGGGGTGCTGGGTAGAAGGTTAGAAGATTGTGCATGTGTATATAGGTAGAAAATGAGACTGTCAGGTTCCATGTGTGTACTCATGGACCCATGGTGCTCTGTCTGTATTTGTGTACTTTGGTGCATCTGTGTAAAAGGTGTGGGTGTATACACATGGGTTTACTGAAAAATCAAAGAGTCTTAAGCCAACCTGTGTCCCCAGTGATGGAAAAGGCTGGTTCAAACTTTTTTTTTACGTTTAAAAGAAAGAGGAGTCGAAGGAGAAAAGAGGAAGAAAACAAAAACTGTGTGGGCAGCTATAAGCATTAGAAAAACCAAAGGAACAAATGTAGTTACTGCTCATATTCAAGTCGTTACAGGATAATGGAATTACATTCAGAAGGAAAGGAGGTGAAAGAGGGAAGAAGTTGAGTGATGAAGAATGCCATGATAATCGTAGGGAAAAAAATGGCAATGAAGTACAAAGCAACCACAACAGAAGCCCAAAGCCTTAACAAAGCCCACCACCGTATGATCACAGACTGGTGCGGCTCATCTGACAGGAGGTTCTCATATTTATTACAGTTATAAACTAAACTCCGCCTGTGGTCAAATTACAGCAGTTTGGCCTACACATGTGTAAGAGATCAGGTTCTTTAGTCGTCTCTAGGGCAGGTTTTACTGGTGCTGTTTGTAAAAAGCTTGCTTTCTTAGTGTGCACACTGTCACAAGGCTCTCACAGCTCCCGTCATGTTCTTTTCTCCTTGACTGAATTTAGATTGCCGATCTTGAGTCGCGCCTTCCTATTTGATTTGTTGCATGCAGATATCATGATGTTAGATAACTTCAAATGTTATTCATGGATGTGTATCGCCTTGAAGAAAGTGAAGGATGAATGGGTTAAGGATGAGAGAAAGATCGATGGATATAGAGAGAAGAAAATCCGGAGAAACAGCCAAAGGGAAGCAGAGCGTTGGACTGAGAAACAGACAGGCAGCAAGGACAGAGATTGAGTGAGAGTCAGAGACGAGGGAAAAAAAACAGGGAGAGAATTAAAGAAACCACAACAGAAGCCAAAAGCCCACTAAGTCTCCTACTCCTTATGTTGGTGGGGTGTGGTGTTGGGGATCTGGCACAACTTCCTACAGTACAGCCCCCTTCTAAACATCTCATATATACACCCAGTCAGACACAGAGTCACGGCTAACCACATCACAGTTTTGTGCATATGTGTGCATGTGTGCGTTTGTGTGTCTCTGTGTGTGTGTAACCACTCAGCTCAGCTGCTCCCAGGCTCACAGAAAGCACTGGCTGCCTGAGCATGTCAGAACTGTCTCTTGATCTCATCTGTCTTTTTATTGCCTAATCCCTATCTATATCTTCCCTCTTATACACCGCTCTTATTGTTCTTCATCTTCTGCCTTCACCTCAACAGTCCCTATCGATACTTCTACTTAGGGTGTGAATATAACCTTAGTTTTTTTTTTTCACTTCATAAAAGTGTGTCCTAAGTAGTGTAACAGCACTTCACTAGGTTTGACATCTGCCTACCATGCAGAGACTTTCCTGTTTTCTACGGATGAGATTCAGATAGTAGCCAACCCTCCATATGCCTCTTTCATGCGCTCTCTCAATGGATGGATAGTCAGATGAGGTTTTTGGCCATGAATGTTTCATTCTGGTTTACGTAACAGTAGCTGAGCTCTTTGGTAGCACGTTCAGAATGTGTGATTACAAAATGCTGTTCGTTCTGCTGCTCAGCCTCTTCTTACTCTGTGCCTGCCTGCAAGTCTGTCTTACATTGTCTATCTCTATAAATTTGTCTCCGCTTTTCTTTTTGTGAAAAAAAAAAATCACATAATAGAAACTCAGATTGGCTTTCAATTTCAACTCGCCTCATTTCATGACATTCCATTTGTGTTGCCACATTTGCAGACAGAAAAGAAATAACAGTGGGAAAAGAGTAACTGTAACTCAAAGTGCTTATTTGGACAATTTTGTTATTTTAGCGTGCATTTACATATTTGTTTATTTATATCTAGCTCTTTCAGATTTGATGAAATGTAGAAAGAATTTTGATTAAATGATGAATTTTAAACCAAAAACGAAGCCTGAAATGACCGAAACAAAGGGAAACAATGTAAAGAAAATCTACAGACATGTTTGCAGGTCTGTGAGAGTATAATTCTAAATGCATTACAAATAATAGATAAACAAAGATTAGGGAAGTTGCCATTGTCTAGCTGAAATGTGTTATTAACTGTTCCTTGAATATGCACTTTGAAATAAATGTAATTTAAGTCTGGGAACCATCATTGAAATACAGAATATTAAAGTTAGAATTGCAGATAGTTGCCCAACACAACATAATACATACTTACAGTATGTTAAATGGAATCGGCATCATAAGGGTTTAAAAACCTGGAAAATTTTGTTTTCAGTTGTTAAAAAAAGACATTTTGTATGATGCATAAGCTGAACTTGCAGACTGCAGAAGCTCAGTATGATATCCACACTCAGCAGATGAGTATCTATGCTTTTGATTAGTAGAAATAAATATTGTCTTCCTTACATGCAGATATAAAGCTATCTGGTGTCAATCTGTCCCATATTTACATATTTAATCAACATCAGCAGCTTGATCATCTTACTAATGTGCAAACCTCCAAATCCACGGTCTCAAACAATCCACGCTACCAGTGAAGTAAACTACAGCAGAATCTTTTGATTCTGCGAGCTCGATTTATGTACATGAAAACATAGCCTGCATTTCATTCAGCTGGCGCATGCAGTGTGCCTATAATTAGAGTGATTTACGGAGGCAACAGATAATTATATAATCATAGGCTGTGAATGTGTTGTATGCTCATTTAGGGAGTGAAGAGGGAATCGATATTTCTGCGTATAACAGAAGTTGTTTTAGTTCAGGAGGAAGCAGTATAATATTTCCTAAAGGCTGATGAAAAGTTGATACACGTTTATTAACATCTAATAACTTCTATGTCTCAATTATATTCCAATCAGTTATCCTAATATGGTCTTTACTGAGTGATAGAAATGTAATTAGACTCTTTCATTTGTTGCATAAACACCACAGATAAGGCAGCGCGTCTGCTTCAATTGGACTCACAGTGAATTACAATCCAATAAGTACGCCATCAGCTGTGGTCCAACATCAGCTCCAAAAGCTGCCATTACTATAAATTTTTAGCTGTGGTGCTAAAAGGAAGCATAGACGGCACCATGTATGAGTCAGGTCCTCTTTCGCCATTGAGCTGAGTCCCACTAACCACCCATAAATGTGAAAATAGTTAATGTGTTTCCATGCTGGTTCAGATGTCTATTTCTGCATCATTTGTGGTCCCAACCTCAGTTCCTTCTCTTTCAAACCAATAATATGTATGAGTCAGGTTCTTTTAGCCATTTATAAGCATGGCACTGAGCAGACAGTCACCCATAAATGTCTTTGCCTGTGTCTCCAACTGTTGCCAAAACTCTTACTGCAGGGGCTTTAAATGTCTCCTTAACCTGCCGATGAATATATTTTAGCTTTTTCCCCCAGCATATGGAGTCACTACAAGATTTCAGGGATGTATGTCATAAAAATAATAGTTGTCTTTTTTATTCTTTCCTCTCTCCTCCATAAAAGTTGACATTTTACTATTTTTCATTCTGTCAGTGCAGCTGAGTTAATCTCTTTCTTAGTGTTTGATGACTGTGTATGAATCAGGTCTTCTGGTGTATTTAGTTACATTTTCCTCCTTTTTCCTCTTGCTCACTGTCATTTTCTGTCAGGTCCTCTTGGCCAAATGCTGACAGAAGATGCCCATGAATGATGAATGGTGACTGGAGGACTGTCTGGTGCCAACAGAATGCATAATACAGCATCGATACAGCAATTCCAGTCCTCTTCACCAGAAACATGGTGCAGTTTCTATATCACATTATTGGAAGATTTGCCCCCAGCAGGACACCAGGACCACTTAAAGTGGAAATCGACTGCAAAACAGCTCTCAGGAATGTATTTCTACTTGGAGTCATTGCAAAGGGTTTTCTGGTGAGTGCTGGAATGATCTGCAAAATAATTGAAGGCAGAGTGATGATGTTTAGTTAATCTTGTTATATATATATTTTATACTAACAGCTGTATAGGATAAACCATGCTGGACTTTACATTGAATATCAGGTTAAAGTAAAGGTAAAGCAGTAAGGTCTAATGTGCTGCAATGTGAGCAGATATTATAGGTAATGTTTCCCAGTATGAACATGTGCTATTTACATTTTATTCTTTTTCAAGGCTTTGTGTGGGCAGTTTGAAACTTTCAAAGTGAGTTCACATGTTTTTTTTTTGTCTACCGTAGGTGTGTTTGTGTGTGTGTATGTGTTTGGAGTGGGTGAACAGAGAACCATATACACTGATTAGAGACATGTTACAGACTCCAGCATGTCTGCGTGTCTGTAACTGGGTATGAATAGTGGCACCCAGAGTGTACAGGGACGTTGCTGTGTATGTGTCTGCATCCCTATAGTGTAGGGATATGTTGCAGTGTAGAAGCCTGTGCAGTTATGTCTGTGTGCGTGTGTGTGCGTGCGTGTGTGTGTGTGTGTGTATTCCTAGTATGTAGGTCATCAGTGTATTCCTGATGAAATGTAGTCCTCTGGAGAACTCTACAGATATGAGGGCCTAAATTAGACACTATTATCTACGTGTGTGTGTGTGTGTGTCTGTGTCTGTGTGTGTGTGAGAGAGAGAGAGAGAGAGTTACACATTTATCAGACTTGAGCCTCACAGACACGTGTTTTCAATTTTGTGCATGCTTTTACATGTAAGAGCAGCATCATGAGTGTGTGTTTGTCCGTCTATGTGCGTAGGTGTTAAATTGCATGCAATTTCAAACATTATGTATTTATGTATGTGAATGAAAATGACACAGTGGCATCATGTGACGGACCCGTTGCCTATTACCACTGACCCGGGACTGTAAACCTCAGCCCTCGATTTTAACGACTGTTGGCTCACAAAGCCTGTCCATACTGTCACATTACCAAGCCAAACTGCTAATAAGCCTCAAGCACCACTCCAAGGAGACTAGGTGGACAAATGGGGGAAGCACATACTCTACTGGATAACATACACAAGAGGTGTATTTGCAGTAGTACGGGATAAGTTTTGAGAGAGGCTGACTTTATAACATGTAAAAATGTATATTTGATGTCTTTTTGTACTTTTTAACACTGAAATTTGAGTTTTGGAACTCCATTCATAGCTGTGATGCGTCTATCTTGCATTTTTCTATGGCTACTGTTAAAGAACCAGAGCGAAAATAATTAGGTTTCTTTAAAGTATACAGAAGATACACATTTTATGTCACTTTCTGGATACAAAGTGTGTCTTTTTGCATAGCATGTGATCTTAGTGCTGTTGAAACATTACATATAATCCCCTTTCATTTCAAGATGTCTACATTTCCAGGCAGCCGACTGTCAGTAAGTCACAGGGACAATATGCAGTCAATCTGTCAAACCAATTCGGAATTTTGCCAGAGCTCAGCCCAAAAGTTATATTCAACCTGAGAGAGATGAATGGAAGTGAGAATGTCTACCTTTGAAAAGCTTCATGCTTTGACCAAATCATATGCTGTCACTCCTAAGCTTTAGAAGGCCTGCACTTTTCATCAAAGCCGTTGATGGCTACCTTTCACAGTACTGTCGAATACACCCTCAAAAGCTTCCCTCCCTCCTTTCCTCCCATCCCCTCCCAAATCTCTTTCTTCTTCCCTCCGATGTCTACTACCCCTCTTCCTCTGCCCCCCCCCCAATCCTTCCATTCCCCTTGTCCTTAATCCCTCCCTCCCTCCTCTCCTCAATCAAACCCTCAAATCCCTCCAGGTTTTTTTTCTCTCTCTGTGTATGTGTGACTTCAGTACTGTCAAGGTAGATGAAACAAGAAAAATTCAGATTCATCACAGTCATAACCTGCCATGATAATAATCCACTACTATTCTTCCCTTGTGGCATTAGGCCGATGTTACTGGCCTTTTTGGGGTCTATTTGCATATTTGTTTCCCCTTTGTTTCTTTTGATGAATTATTTACTGTGGAGTAAAATGACAGCAGAGATCAGTGATGATTGCTGTCACGGGTGGATGTGAGTTCCTTTCTCCTCTTTGTAATTGTTCTCTTCTTTGCTGATTTTCAATCAAGTTTTTTTTTTTACTCTTGTTTCGCAGTGACAACAGACAGTAAAAGGGGGGGGGGGAACACAGATATTTTAACATTGTCAGTGGAACCTTTCCACTGTCTAGCGGGAATGAAGCTTCCTTTGTTGTTGTAGTGATTATAGGGTAGGGAAAAGCAGCAAAAAGAGGAGAAAAGGGAGAGAGTAGGGATCAAATGGAAAAATACTGTGAACACAAATGTGCTGGGAGGGCCACCTCACACACCTCCCACACACACACACACAGGGCAATTGAGTGAAAACACACACATCCTGCCCTTCATCATCCAAGCATAAAAGAGACTTGATTAGAATAAGATAAACTACTAATAATAGCTGGGCAGTGCAGTTTGGGATCCTTTTAACTTTTTAACTTGAAACAGAAAAATCAAATTGAGTTTCCAGGAGCTTAAGGTTTAGGCAACATGTGTATTTGCAAACAAAGCGATGTCTTTAGAGTTGTAATCACTGTGAGCTGTGTCCACATGTCTTGATTGTAAAGACTCTGAAACACTGTGTTCGCAGTGTGTATCGAGATCTGCCCCGCGTACACACTTCCACGTGCGCACACAATACACACGGCCACCCTGTCCCTGTGTTGCCCTATCCAAGAATAACAATGCATAATTCATGTTCCAAAGTCTCGTCTGCAGACAAAAGTCAGTGCTTGCATTTATTATTTATTGAAAACAGCTCACATGATGAATCCTTTAACAAACAGACTAAGCACTGTACCCGTTTCTTTTTCTCATGCTGTTTGTGTTTTGGCATAGATTTAAGTAGGCTCATTAGCAGAGATGAGGATGCAAGGAGGGGAGAGGAATGGCAGGGAAGAGAGAGGTGATGTGAGCGTGTGTGTGTGCGTGTGTGTGCATGTGTGTGTGTGAAAGAGAGAAAGAAAGAGGAAATGAGGCAAAAGAATGAAGGGATACTTTTTTTGAAAAGGTGTGAATTAATGAGTCTTGGGCATTGCAAACTAATTAATATAACAATGAAATGCTTTGAGCGCTAACTTTAAGGCCTTTGGTACCTTTAAACAGTGAAAGTTTTCCTCACTCACCGCTGGGTATTTGACTTTACTTAACTACACTGAAAAACCTGGATGCAACAGATTTGTGTCCGTCCATAATACCTGAATCTTTTTTTTCATGCCTGTTGCAGGGCTGCAGCTGTGCAGCACTCCAGCAGAATCAGACCAGACAAACACACATACACACACTTCCCAATGTCATGGTTGCACTTGTTGTGTGGACAGTTTGCCTTGAAGACGGGGAGCAATTTATTGTAGAGTGAAGGGAGCCTTTGCCATCCTATGCTAATGCAGTCATCATTTATTCCAGAGCACTTGTATTTTTTTTTTCTCTCCTCTTCTACTCCACCCCTTCACCATCCATCACCCGTCCAAGCCACGAGGTATTATCTTTGTGGAACATTTTATATTCAGTCTTCCTTTAGATGGGTGGAGGCACACACATACACAGTCATTTTTGTTAAATAAAAACCCAATCAAATCTGGTCTAGCAAAGGTTGAATAATTGATGCGTTATGTTAAAAAAGGAATGAAATAATCATAGCCTGTTGGATGTTGGAAGAATATCAAACCCAGCGTTGGAGCTTGGCAGACTGGGCTGAGCAGGGTAGGGGCCTTATGTTTTTGGGATGGCAGCCCTGTAAAATAATAATGAACAGCAAGAAAAGTAAGGAGATTAGGAGATTTTTGTTCTGGACTGTACCTGACACTTTGTTCATGCCCACCCATGCTTTGTTATACAGCGTGACCGGGGTCCATCTATCCTGCACTGACGAATCAAAAATTTCTGTAAATGATTAATTTGGTGTGCCAGAAATGTTCCAGCAGAATGGGTGTAGTAAAAAAAATGATTCAAGGTGTAAAAGCAGTGCTGCTCTAATGGGAAGATGTTGGTGCCACAGAAACAATGCATCTTAGGGATATATTTATATTTTAATTTTGCCATTTATCAAAGTGTCATATAACAATAATATTGTCATTTCTATTATATTTTGACAAAGTCACCAAAAAACAGACTGGACTTAATAATAAATCTGAATAGCACTTTCATACACATACTTGACTTGGCAAATGATTAATGATAAACTATCAGCATTCAGCTTTACTGTTCTACACTATAAGCTCTTAGTGGTGATAAATGAAATAATATTTGCTTATTTGCCACTGTCGACTAGTGGGACCTGTTTTCATGCCTATAAAAGTCAGCTATGAATATATACATACTGTACATCTCTTCACGGACCACACGTACACACCCACACACAAAGACTCCAATAAACATCATTGTTTCAAATGAAGATGAACTGTTTTTACATTAAGGAACACCTTTAAGATTGTTACCATTTGGTATGCAGCAACCGTGCAAAATGAAGATATTCATTCACGGCTGCAGTGAGATGCGAGCAGCCATGCATCTCTCACCGATAGCATTTTTATTAATGTTTCCGATTTTCATTAAGCAAATGTGTCTGGGTCAAGAGTTGCATTTGTCCTCTCTTTCACTATGATGTTTGCAGCTGTGGTTGATACTTAACAGATACTGTACAGGATGCTGTGTGAGCAGCGTGATGAGTTTGTTTGTGGAGACAAAAAGTGAAATACTGTACTTTATCAGTTGTATACCTTTATTTCCTTCTTGATTCAGTAAAGGACAACATGAAATATAGGCACATGCATCAAGGCTTAATATATTCAGCACACCACTGCAAAACTATAGATGGCCAGAAAACATGTGCAAATAGTGACATTTTATCTGTGGTCCCCAGTTTTTCTTTATTCAACCAAACACTTCCCTCCAGCCCTTTTCTGAGCCCTCTGACTAGTCAAACAGTGTTCACTCAGGGGGCTTATTTTATTAATTCACCATTTCCTCTGTTACAGGCCCCCTTCATTGTAGTCCACATAGCAAGAAGACCACCTCATAGGGATTTTCCTCTTCACCAGGTAACCACAAAGGGTAAAAGAAGCACATTATCCACATGTACAACACCCTACCCCTCCCACACACGCAGGCTTTTTGTGCTATATTATGCTGACCACCGCCACAGCAGGAATAAACACAAGCACGCACACACACGGCATATTATCTTTATGAGGTGTTATACACCAGTGACCACCAACATAGGGTCTCAGTGTTCTCTAATCCACACTCAGACTGAAAAGACTGTTCCATGCAATAGAGGGATTACACTGCCGGATTAATGTGAGTTTTAATTTGAGTCATTTTAAGAGCCCGTGATAATAGGAATAGGTGCAGGGAAGAATGCCACTGCTCCACTATGAACTGAAATGTGGTACAACTTTATATTATTGCATTACAGCTGAGTTAGCTTCATTCTTTGTGTGCCCGTTAGTCCGTGTTTGTCTCACTGTGAAACCTGCTATTATCACTGCAGCTAACACAGATATTGGAACAGCTCAAGAAAAGGTTTTCATTTAGAGACAAAGATTAGCTGCTTATTGTGCAAAACAAATATGAAGTTATTATGAAAAGAAGGCAAAAGGAATTGTTTGGAATACTTTACGGATTTCCACTTTTGGAGATTTCAAACCTGCAGTGAAAAAATGTTACTCTGCTTTTCTTTTTGGCTCAATCTTCATCAGTTTGTACCAGCATGTTTATGGATTTTATCGCCTGTTCTGACTCTCAAGGATTCAAATACTGCTGCTGTGTTATGCTACAGTCACAGTAGGGAAAATAATGTGCAGCACAACCAAAATTATTATGACTACTTGTGTTATCTCATTGCCTTTGAAATTGTTGATTCTGAGATGGGGACCACTCGCACTCCCACTTACATTCAGTTAATGTTTTCAAAGCAAATTTGGTGCATTAAGATAGTAATAAAAAGGGCAACGAGTTGAAGTGAGTCTGCTATCACTTTGCAATTGCATTCAAACATAAATTAACTGTTAAAAGTTATAATTTGGTAAAAATTGAAGATCTGTTGTTGTCCACATAGATAAAAATTTACATTAAACATTAAAAATTAAAAATTATAAACAGAAAATTTCAGCATCACTCTGAGACAGAGTGAATTAAAGCTAATTCATGCATTTATTACTTCTAGGCTGGATTATTGTAATTCATTACTATCAGGCTGCCCTAACAGCTCCCTGAAAAGTCTTCAGCTGATCAAAATGCTGCAGCTAGAGTGCTGACAGGGACTAGAAAGAGAGAGCATATTTCTCCCATATTGGCTTCTCTTCATTGGCTCCCTGTTAAATCTAGAATAGAATTTAAAATTCTTCTCCTCACATACAAGGTCTTGAATAATCAGGCCCCATCTTATCTTAAAGACCTCATAGTACCATATTACCCCAGTAGAGCACTCGCTCTCAGACTGCTGGCTTACTTGTGGTTCCTAGGATACTTAAGACTAGAATGGGAGGCAGAGCCTTCAGCTTTCAGGCCCCTCTTCTGTGGAACCAGCTCCCAGTTTGGATTCGGGAGACAG
>VOQJ01039488.1:0-10841 GCA_015052665.1 Apistogramma diplotaenia | reverse complement strand
CGCTACATCCTCCAATGTCACGTTGCACCACAGATTTTCAGGAGTTGACGGATGCTTTAGTCCAGGTTTGGGAGGAGATCCCTCAGGAGACCATCCGCCACCTCATCAGGAGCATGCCCAGGTGTTGTAGGGAGGTCATGTAGGGAAGCCACACACAATACTGAACCTCATTTTGACTTGTTTTAGGGACATTACATCAAAGTTGCATCAGCCTGTAGTGTGGTTTTCCACTTTGATTTTGTGTGTGACTCCAAATCCAGGCCTCCATTGGTTAATAAATTTGACTTTGTACAGAACAAAGCATTCAATGCGAATATTTCATTCATTCAGATCTAGGATGTGTTATTTGAGTGTTCCCTTTATTTTTTTGAGCAGTGTATATAAATGGCCCTCAGCAAGGGAAGAAAAGTTCTTTGAGTAAAGCTTTTAGTTTTGTCTTGGTTTTTTCCATATTACAGTACATTCAAACTGAACCTGAGCATACTGCTAGCTACGGGAAGTGTGGATATACACAGATAAGATGGAAAGAAAGAGATTCTTTCTACTTTATTGATTATAATAATAATAAAGATTTATATTTTAGGCACCTTTCAAAAATATTTAAGGTGACTTTACAGAGAAGACTTAAAAAACCCTAATTATTTATGTCCCCAAAATGTAATGAAGTTGGTATTTTGGTACTGAATAACCTCATTCAGTTTATATGAACTTCCATAAGGTTTATTGAAGTCTTTGGTTGTGGCCGCATGTGGTCCAGCAGCCTACAAAGAAGATCCAACAAATTCAACATTGCACCTGTGCAAAATTCAAGCATCTTCTTACTGTAGTATTTATCATATCAGTGTACATACTCTGCATGTGTTTTTAATAATGGTACAATGATCAGTTTGGTAATATCAGTTTTGTTTTGCCCTTGGATCTGCAGTGCGCAGTAGTGTTATTAATTAATCAATTTTCATGTAATGTTTAATATTTGTCATGTAAAACCAATTTTGTTGTGATTTGGAGATGAAATAGTTTTTTATGTCTGTGCAAACGCTGTATATTTGCATGTATGTGCATGTAAATATTGTGATTCAGCAAATGTTTTTGCACACATGGTTGTCAAACTGTCACTACCAACTCAGATTTTTTTTTCACAAATCTTTTCTAAGACCAACTGTGTTTCTAAGTGATATCTCGCTGGATGATTTATCTCTGTGCACTGGTTGCCTTTTTCCATATTAACCTCACTAGGTGTTGAGATGACCTAATGTGTATTTTTAAATTATGACAATATAATGTATATGTTAAACTTTTAAATATTGAGACTCACGCCAACCTATCAATAAATGTATTTTACGAAGATGTTTAATGGACATTTCTTTGGCTGGTGTTATAATAATAATCATCATCATCATAAACACATATCAAGGGAACAGTTTACCCTGTCTGGGATATGTTTACCAGGGCCTCACCTGGAGCCAGGCGCAGCACAAAATGGACACGTGGGTGCATCCTCCTATGGTCCCACTATCTGCAATACTGTTGTAGGGGTTGGATGCAATGTGTATGGTGGCGGCTGAGGCCCTGGTGGACCAAACCCTGGTTATCGAGGCTGGCTGTTGGGACATGGTATTTCACTTCTTGGTTGGGGAAGAAGCCTGAGCTAGTGTGTGAATGTACCGGTCAGGTATAGTCGGGCTCACCTCAGTCTCATTGGGAGGGGCTGGACTCCATTTCAGTCTGGAGTTGCCATTGTATCTCCTTCAGCTTACTGCCTGCATGTTGGCTTTTTCTCCAATGAATAGGGTTGCTTCCTTGAACCTTTGGACCAAGGAACAGATCCTGACTGGTGTGCCAAAAGACAGTATAAAGTACCCACCCCTCCTGGAGTCACTGGGTGGGGTGCTCCATCCCTCCATTCAATGCTCACGTGGGCAATGGCCTGAAAACTTTGGGGCGGGGGGTGATTGGGAGGGATGGTCTGCCTGATCTGAACCCGAGTGGTGTTCTGTTATTGTACTGTATTGTGCAAATCACAGTTTGTCTATAATGAACACCTTGTTTGACCATAAGGATGCCCATAAGTGCATGTGTCACCAGGACACCTTAGGTTGCAGGTCAATGATGTAATAGAAAATTTGTTTTTCAACTCTAATAACCTCTGTGTACCTCTTTGGCATGTAGGTGTAAAAGACTGAGTGTATGAAGATTAGAAAATAACTAAAATGTAAGCCATGTCCTAGATTATGATGCAGGTTATGATCTTGCTGAAGCCTACATGGTGTGAGGAAACTTGAACTCCTCGCAGCTAACATAACGACATTGTATCTAAACAATGAGTATAAAGGAGTTATTATTTTGTTCTTTGGTCAATGCTGGTGGGAAGACAGTTTGTGCAGTAGTGATCCCTTTGCAAAGGTCTCTTTCAATAAATGTCAGAAAATCTGTTTGGTTTCTGAGCTCAACTTATTTTTTACCACCAATTATTTTGTAATTGTATCATCAAATATGTGACCATATGTTCTGGACACTCAAGTGAAGAGAGGAGCTGTCAACTGACCACCACATGGTGGAAATATTTGTGCCTTTGAAACCATCTGTCTGCTTTGATCATGGGTCATAAAATCATAAACCACCCCCATAAAGTGCATATTAGGAAAGGGGGGTCATAAACCCCCCGCTGTGCAAAGGTCAAAGGTCAAATCCCCCATTCCCCCCTCCCCTTGCGAAAGAACATACCTATACTACTAGCCTAGGCCTATTGCAGCACAACTAAGGGTCACCTGATCCAGCCCTAACTATAAACTTTATCAAAAAGGAAAGTTTTAAGTCTAATCTTAAAAATTGAGACAATATCTGTCTCTCAAATCCAAACTGGGAGCTGGTTCCACAGAAGAGGGGCCTGAAAGCTGAAGGTTCTGCTTCCTACTCTACTCTTAAGTATCCTAGCAACCACAAGTAAGCCAGGATGATATGGTTCCACGAGGTCTTTAAGACAAAATGGGGCCTGATTTTATATATATATATATATATATGTATATGTGTGTGTGTGTGTGTGTGTGTGTGTGTGTGTTGCAGTTATGTGTTGCTTGTACTGTACGTCCAGTACAAGGCATGGCTTAATGAACATGAGAAGAAGAATATGTTATAGAATATATGAATATATGTTCTGTAAGTTCAATAAGGAATCACTCAGCAACACTTGCAGCCGGGTGTTCGGCTGCAAGTTTTTTCTGCACATCACTTCCATTTTCACATGTTAACTCAAAGCTGTCATCATTGCTCTAGTCCAGTCATCTTGTTGCCCACCTTCTTCAAACCAACAAGCAAAAAGTAACTCACAATCATCATTTTAAAGTTCTGTAGCTGAACTGTCTGTTTTTTAAAAATAAGCCAGACAAAACACATGGTAATTTTTGTATTTTGCTTTTTTCCACAATATCTTAGCCACAATTATTCTGAGCAGCTCGGCAAACAGGCCACATTCTCTAATCTCCAGCTGATGTAGCAGGTTAGCTGTGTATCATAGATCATGATGGTGATTTAGCTCAGTGAAAATTAAGATTTGGCTTGTGACATAGGCTCTGAAGAATGGTAAATGGTAAACGGACTAGTTCTTACCTATATAGCACTTTTCTACTCTTTCTGAGCACTCAAAGCGCTTATGCAACAGAATTTGTCACTAACTGGAAAAGTCTTCTCAACTCTGTGAAAGGGAACATAATTTTTGACTCTGTGAATGGATGTTGATTTGTTATAAATCAGCAGTTCCAGAACACTGGCAGACCTGCAGAATAAATAAAAGAACAAACTTGAGGCCAGAAAAATGACCACAGTGTACTTTATTAAATGAATTTGGTAGATTGTGTTGCATTAGATTCAAATAAAAATTTACAAAAATCTCATATATACAAAAATTTCATTCTGAACTTTTTATTATTATTATTATTATTTTTTACAATAAAATGTACTTTTCCTCCATTTAATGCTTTTTTAGCACTTCAGACTTTCATCACATAACGCAACTTAGTGAAGAGACCAATATTATTTTGTCTTAAACATTTGTATTTTCTTATTACACCACATACACCACATTTATCTTTTTTCTCTGTATTACACTGTCATAATTATAGCCATCATGGCGGCATCAAATCTCTAAAGACACCCTTCACAGTCAGAACTCAAAAGAGAGGAATGTTCTTTTTTAACATGTACACATTGCATACATTTATTTACAGATAAGCATTTGAGTTGATTAGTTCACTATCTGTGCTATTCCATGTTTAACCAACTCGCTAAACAGACATCTGTACAGAATGATTATACATGTCCGACTGGATTCTGTCTTTTTTTCTTTTTACCTGCTGGTTACTGTGCTTGTACTAAGGCTAGATGAGCCCATGTGGAGCTGTTGTTGCTGCACAGATTGTGTTGACCATTCAAACTAGATAGGGTTGTTTTTTCCTGGTTGGGTGCAAATAGTTAAAAATAAATAAATTTCTCTGTTGTGCTTGCAGGTATGTCCACAGCAGCAAAGCATTAATCCCTTACAGCTGATGAGCAGAGACAGCTGCTGGACCAATATGCTAACAAAGAAACATAATCTATGTATCACGTCTCAAGGAGGTACAGTGGGCTCTGAAACTGTGTGCTGGCTTTCAGAGTGGAGCAATGTGGTACTAGAATAGTTGCAAGTTTTTCAGCTCCAATACTTGTCCTGTGGTACAGTATAAGTCTTTGTGATTAAATGTGGGTGTGGTTGAAAGCAAGAGCAAGTTTTCCGTCTTTGCTTTGGTTATGTTTAGCCAACAACAAATATGTTGCTCTGCAAGACAGCTGTCTCCCACCAAACTCTACCCCAACACCAACCTCCCCCAATACATGAGCCAAACAGCTTCCCATACGAGGTCCTGTAACATTTGCTTAGTTGTGTCCTCTATACACTTCCTCAATACGTGTTTTTCTATGATTAAATATCCTTAACTGTGAACGCATTAGTCACACATAGGTCACTTTTCTTAGAGCAGCTGATAACAGTGCAGGAAAAACGAGGAGGGGGAGTAAAGAAACAAAAAGAATATAACTCAAATGAGGATTTTTTTCCTTTGTCTTTCTCGATATTGCATGTTCATTTCTTTATAGCATTAGTCACAGCTGATGCTTTGTGTTGCAACTAAAGAGAATCTGCATTAATACAAAGATCTTGCTGGAGCTCAGAAGATGCAGTAGTGAAGGCTACACAACCTCATTGTTAGAAAAAGATGTAGTCCTAGTATAAGCACAGTAAATGCCACACATTATGCTATTGAATAGTGTAAAAACATCACTCAACTCAACTCAACTCAACTTTATTTATAAAGCACTTTAAAATCAAATGCCATTGGCCAAAGTGCAGTACACAACGAAGAGCACGCACACACACACACGCACGCACGTACGCACACACGCACGCGCACATTTAATCAAAAAACCAAGCTGTGGTTTAACTATAGCCTCAAACAATGTCCTGTGTAATGCTGCTGAAATAAAGGCAAGAATAGAAAATATATTTTATTTTAAGGCAAACAAAACACAGAAAGCAGCTAAAAACGTAATGACCAGAGTAAGAGAGGTCTCCTTGATGTGTCCACCAGTCACATGAGAACTGGAGCACCTGTGGGATCTTACGATAGCACCTAGTCTAATTTTTGTCTTAACTATACTTTTTTTTTTTTAAATGTGGGATACAGACCAGTGCTGTCCTGCTGCATTTAGTCTTCAATAACAGACTAATTAAAAGCTTTAAATTTTTTAAACTCAAGGACCAGACAGATGCATTAAAATTCTGCATGCAGTATTTGTCATATTTGGATGATATATGAAATATTACAATTATTAAATAATTGTTAAACTCTAACTGCTAAAATCATGATTTATTCTGTCTGTTGGATGGATGGAAACTACTTTTTATGGGACATCTTGAAAAACAGTAATGTAGTAGGGCCACAGGGGTAAATTATTCTAAAAAAAAACCCAATTATTTGCAAGACTGAAAAATCTATGAAAAATATTGACTCAGACAGTAACAAGAAAAGCCTGCTTTTTCTTCTCAACATGTCCAATTCACTGCAATGTCTCTGCTTATACTGGAACAAAATTACAGGCTCCACACTGTATTCAATCGTAAAGTATAATTTGATGAACATAACAACTGCAGATTAATATACAGCAACCAGGAGCTCAGGTTGAAGATAATTGTAAATTGTAAAGAGAAGCAATGTGGTTCCTTGACAAATAAATACAATTTTACGCCAAAATTTGACTTTATAGCAAAAATGGTTAATAATAATTTTGAGTTTTACTGTAATGCTCCGTTCAGTTCAATTTTCATAGCATAAAATGACAACAACAGTCACCACAAGATATTGTAAGGTAACGATCCTAAAACTATTGCTATACAACTGTCATACTGTCAGTGTTATACATCGGGGGGTCTAATATTTTTTGTTATACGGAATTCTCTTTCATTTTGGGAAACATATTCTTACTTAAACTGATTTACATCCAGAAACATTGAGTCTTTAGTGTCACCTATGGTACAGAAAAAATATATTGGCAATAACAAATATGCTGGAAAGGTTTATTCATGAAACAAACTGAGGTAGTTTTATGTTCAGTACAGATTCGTACCATCATTTATCTGTTGATGGCGATGTGTAATCTAAGGCTACAACTGATTTATGAACTGAAAACTAAAATAAATGATTTGGATGCCTAAAAGAATTTAAGACTTAAAAAGGTGTAAAATGTAAGAGTGTTAAATAAAAAAAACAATGCAGTTAAAACCCCATCAATGATAGTACAGAAGAAAGCTGTATGGTGATAATGAGCTGGAAGGTTAGCCAGGACAGTGCAGTGGTTGAAAATTTCGCTTGTGAATTCCACCACAGAGCAATTTCTGGATTGAATTCAGTGCCACCTGAAGGCCTGAAGATGATGGCCACTCACTCTTGTTTACTGGACTTTTTTTTATTCTTGTAGTTATAGTTTACAGGATAAAATCCCCAAATGTCTGCAATTTATTTTTATTAATAAAAGGTTAAACAGATGAACCATGGGGTCACAGTCTTTCCGAGACGCACTTTTTATACTTATTAATTAAGCCAGTAATTAGGCGTGACACGTTCCACCAGGTTTTTTTTTTTTTGCACATCTTTGAGGATTTTTTGCAACATCACTTTTCAAAATGAGTACTTTTTTCACACGTCTTTGTGCATTTTTAAATTGAATGTGTGCTTCAAGTATTTTTTCACTGATTGCATTTTTTCTTTTAATTTATGAATAGAATTTATTTAGTTATTTTCTTGGAATTGGGGTTCACATAGGGGAGGCTACACAAATAAAATCTGCTTTATACCTTTAGACTTTCTCATACTCCACTGACAGTATTGTGCAATCATGAAACTTGTGTTAGGAACAAAATGACAAATAAAAAACCTTTGATATCTACCATGTGATATTACCCACAATAAAACACCTTCAGCTCTGATGAACAAAAGGCCACACATGTCTGGAAATATCACCTCTTCAAATAAACTTCCTCAGATTCTGTATATTTTCAAAATTTTAGTCTTTGGCCGTCACTGATATTGATTCAAATCAGGACATCTATCTAATGTTATGCAGCTTCTTCTGGAACCACAAAAGCTTTATTTATACAGAATTGCAACATAAGCACTAGTGCATTCCTTCACCAAACACACTTTGATCTGTAAAATCAGTGCAGTTCCCTTTAAACTAATAAATATCTTAAAATTAACTGGAAAAAAAATCTAATAGAAGCTATGATAACGATCGTCTTCTACAAAATGTTCAGTGCAGTATCACACTGTACTGAACACACGCCCGCACACACAACTCATGACCCACATTCCAAACAGTAGGACTAAGACACAAGCAGCTTGTTTTGAACGAACATCGTGTTTGCATGTTTTTAGGTCCACTGGTCAGTCTGAATAGATTTGCAACCATTTTAAATGCAAAAACTAATTCTGCAAAACTAGAATGCCAGATTTTACCTTTACCGACTTCTGTTCATTTCTGTACAGTATAAAGCTGCAGATATTTCCAGTTAAATTCAGATATGCTTAAGAAGTCACCAATACATTACTCTATAATAATAATGAACAACAAAAGTTTAAAAAAACTACAGCGAAGCTTCTGAAATACAGCAACAACTTTTTCAAAAAGATTTGCTAAAACATGCAAAACCACTGCTATAGTCCTTTAGAAGTATGCCTCTGGTAAAACTCAGAGCCTTTATTGTAAGCACAAAATATGCCTGTATCATTCAAGATTCATTTTTTACAGATTAATTTTGACTTTTCACCATCAACAAAACATAATTATTAAAAAACTAAAATATGTCATTTAAACTTCTATCTAATAGAAACCACAAAGCATGGTGGGAATATGCCAGTTTTTAAACATCATAGAATATTATGTATACATATTGTCCTGGTTCTCTAAGCTGTCTGTATATATTGGGTCACATACAGAGTGTTTTCACCGTTATATCAACATCAGGCTGGCCAGTTCATGTGGTTTTAGACAGCTGTAATGACTTGCAACAGCATTTACAAAAAAGACCAGCTTACGTTAGAAGAGCTCTGTTTCCAGCATTGTCATGCCATGACTATCTCATTGACTTGTTTACTCTTTTACTTTCCTCTTCCTGTGCTTTAAAACAAAGATATTGTCTTTGGAATAAAATGCAAAAGACAATTTGCAGACACACTTTGCACAATTTGCATCAGGAAAGCAAGGGAGAGAGCTAAAATTCTTGAATTGTTACTTTTACTAATCTGGAATTATTTGTGAAGCTACTGAAGTTATTAAAGATCCCACAGCTCTTTCTGGGGATGTTCCGAGGTTTGAAACAAATACACACTATGTCAACAGGACCATGACAGTTTGTCTGGTAAGATCAAATGGACCATGGTATTCATATTTTTATGAAGTAATCTCAGGATAAACTTATAATTGGTAATATGACAGGTTCACCTTTTTTAGGTCTCAAATAGACAGATATGTGCACCTCCTAATCAAGTCCAATCAGATTAATTAAACACAGCTGGACTCCAATGAAGGAGTAGAACCATCTCAAGGAGGATGTGAAGAAATGGACAGCATGTGGGTTAAATATGAGTGTCACAGCAATACTTATGACCATGTGATATTTCAGTTTTTGTTTTTTAATAAATTTGCAAAAAATTCTACGTTTCTGTTTTCTGTCATGGTGGAGTGCTGAGTGCACATTAATGAGAAATAAAACAAACTTTGATTTTAGCAAATGGCTGCAATGAAACAAAGAGTGGAAAATATAAAGGGGTCTGAATACTTTCCGTACACATTGTATTGATAGGCCAGGATGACTTTGCTGACTCCAGTGAAACTTGCTATCATGTAAGGACAAATCCTGAGTCCTAAAAACCATGTAGGGGAGAGTGGGGTGATTCTGCCAGCTGGGAAGTTGTGCCACCCCCTGTTTCTAGGGAACCATAAAGTAAGTTTGTCATGTGACTACACATTTTTGAAAAGTAAGCCATTTTACTCATCCTGCCAAGAAGAGAGCCTCATTGCATCAGAGATAAGAACATTTAACTTCAAAAAATGTTTTTGCCTTACAAAGTAAAATTTCAAGGTTCAAGGTTTTTTGATTGTTGTGTCTGAACAGTTAGTGTATACGTCTGAAAACATTTTACAAATGTTTTAATGCTTTGGTAAGCTACACTATGAGTCTATACAGCTTGCATCATGTTGACTCAAGAACTGCTGGATGATCCATTTTGTTTTCAAAAATGGTGGGGTCGGGGTAAGTTGTGCCATTGCACATGTTGCACTAGGCTTTGTTTAAGAAAACTGTCATAAATTACCTTTAAAAAGACTTTTACATATCATTACAGTTTCTGACATCAAAATATACTGTTTTACTACAATAATCAATGGCACAATTTACCCCAATGCATTCTCTCCAAAAGGCACAACTTACACCACACTGGGGGCAGGACCATTTTTTTCAGAAAGCTATATTTCTAAAATACCATATTTCAGATCCAAAGTGACTGTTCCCAGCCCAGTGATCCACCACATTCTGAATATATATACAGTTTAAATATATATATACATATATATACAGTGCTTTGCGAAAGTACTCGGCCCCCTTTTGCCACATTTCAGGCTTCAAACATGAAGATATAAAGTTGTAACTTCTTGTGAAAAATCAACAACAAGTGGGACGCAATCGTGAAGTGGAACAAAATTTATTGGATATTTTAAACTTTTTTAACAAATAAAAAACTGAAAAATGGGGCGTGCAATATTATTCAGCCCCTTTACTTTCAGTGCAGTGAACTCACTCCAGAAGTTCAGTGAGGATCTCTGAATGATCCAATGTTGTCCTAAATGACTGATGATGATAAATAGAATCCACCTGTGTGTAATCAAGTCTCCGTATAAATGCACCTGCTCTGTGATAGTCTCAGAGTTCTGTTTAAAGCGCAGAGAGCATCATGAAGACCAAGGAACACACCAGGCAGGTCTGAGATACTGTTGTGGAGAAGTTTAAAGTCGGATATGGATACAAAAAGATTTCCCAAGCTTTAAACATCTCAAAGAGCACTGTGCAAGCAATCATATTGAAATGGAAGGAGTATCAGACCACTGCAAATCTACCAAGACCCGACCGTTCCTCTAAACTTTCATCTCGAACAAGGAGAAGACTGATCAGAGATGCAGCCAAGAGGCCCATGATCACTCTGGATGAACTGCAGAGATCTACAGCTGAGGTGGGAGAGTCTGTCCATAGGACAACAATC
>VOQJ01039475.1:0-30064 GCA_015052665.1 Apistogramma diplotaenia | reverse complement strand
TTCCGTGTTGGGGGGGGGGGGGTGGGTGGGGGGGGGGGGGTGGGGGGGGGGGGGGGGGGGGGGGGGGGGGGGGGGGGGGGGGGGGGGGGGGGGGGGGTGGGGGGGGGGGGGGGGGGGGGGGGGGGGGGGGGGGTCTTCTATTTAAATAGGCCAAACACCTGCTGGACTGGAGTCCCTTCCGCTCAAACACACCATTTCTCTCAAACCAGTGAGGCAAAGAGACATTTTGGTTGATACATCTATTCAGCTGCAGTTTTCTATGAATGATTAAACACTGGTAATTGCATGAGAGTAAAGTGGATGCAGCAGAAGGCATGATTTAATGGACCAACAACAAAAAAGGGAAAATTATGTAAAAAAAAATGTCTAAGTCGGGGGATGAGTAAGATTTTGGTTAAGGTTGTGCAGGTTTTAAAGTCACACTTTTAGGAACAAAAATCAGTGCTGACTGAATAAGATAAAAAAAAGGAACAAGCAACAACAATTTGGCCAGATCAAGAAGCTGAATTCCCTGCAGACATACAAAAGCTAATAAATGCCTTAATTTGGACAGCAACAGCCAACAAGCACCCTTTTGAGCAACCCCAATAGGCTTAGTAATCCATTCCAAAGTGGCAGCTGTCAGAAGAAAAGTTGCTCTGCCTCTCAGACAGGGTGGTGTGTGTCTGAAGTGGATTTGAGTTTTTCTGCCTGGATGAAGGAAGGAGGGGCAGGAGAGTGTCCGGCTGGCGCTCTGTTCAGGGTCGCCCTGTGTGCTCAGCAGGCTGCAGTGAGCCTGAACAATCCTGCCCCGATCTGGCCAGACAAGCACTACGCTGCTTCTCAATGAAATCACCATGCTGTGTTCACAACTTTCACTGGCTTCAGGTTTCCAAGGGGATTTAATGACCCAGTCTTTCTCTACACATCCCCAGTGCTGTAATGCTGTACACTGGTACACCAAGAAGGAGAAGGAGGGATTATAAATAAGTAAAGCAATTTCTTAATAATATAATACAATCAAGCCCAAAAGAATAGGCTTTCTTTAGTTTAAGCAGCTTTTAAGGTGAGCCTTAAATTCACTCTAACCTAAAACGCATGCTTGGCCAAAATTGACAGGAAAATATAAACTCCTGAACTCTTTACCTTAACTATATAGTCACATGTTTAAAACCTTGCAAAGAAAAGCACTCTGCTGTATAGAAAAACTTCCTATAATTCAAGCTGCACTGGGGTTTTATGGACAAGTCATTCAACACATAGATTGTGGGTGCTCTGAAGTAAGAATGGGAGGGAGAGAAAAAGCTTAAAAAGCCATCTGAACACAAAATTAGTTATTAAAGTGCTAAGTGTTTCCATAGGTCATAAAGCACTGGTTTAGAACAAATGCACTCCAAAGTAAATAACGCAGTATACGGATCTAATGATCCAATCATGCTCAGAGTTTCCAGCTTGCAGATATTATTTCAGCCAAAACAAAAGTTTTCTAAAAATTTTAGAATTTGTGCAAAATTATAAAATACATTATTACACATTTTCCAATATTCTACAAAGCCCTACAGCTACATAATAATAAACTGTTATACTGTCCAAAGGGCGACTCCGGATGTATATGAAAAACAAATATATATATGCAACAACAACAAATGTAAACAAAGCCATACACTAATATTGCTGTGCTTTAATAGAAAAATCAAGTACTGGTCCGTGCTCAGACTGGATGGTGGTAAACATCCCCACACGGTGCACTCCCACTGCAATGAACGCATGCTGCTCATCATGAAGGAGGAAGATGGTAGTTCGCTAAGGCGAACACACCCCCACATCACAAGGTCCGTCAAGAAGGGGCTCGTTGTTATTGTAGCCAGCCCTGCATGCGCACTGTCACCAGCGACTGCTCTGATAAAACGCAGCGAATTCACACACCAAACCTTTACACGCGTCCTCTTAAATAACACTTAAATGCTATGTGGCTATGTATCAGACGTCATCGCCGAGCATTATAAACCCGATATTATTTTGGTACTAGCTACGCACTGACTGTGCAGAGAAGGGGAAAACATGTCCACCTCCCATTTTCCTATGCATCAGCAATAGCCCTGATGGCTAGCGCGACGTAGTGCGTAGCATGGTAGCTGTCCTCCTAGCTTAAAACTAAACAGCAATAGATGTGATTTTGTTTGGAGCATGAGCTCCGCTAAGTTTAGCCCCGAGGTTTTAACCCGCTACGTAGCAGTATGCTGATTACGGGGAACGCAGCAAGCTACCGGGCAAAACTGCAACTTTATAACGCCGCTCACGGAGAGGAGGAGAAGAATGGTGGTGTAGTTTTAGCTGTGAGATGTAGACAGCTAACGTGCGAGCTAACCAAGCAGCTACGCTGGGAGGTTGACACCTCACTGCAAACAGCCAGTCCCTTCGGAGCAAATACAAAGCTATTTTAGCTGGCAAAGATAACCCTATAGAGAGTCGGGGCAAAGGTGAAGTGAATAACGAGCTGTAGACAGACGCTAAATTCATGTTAGCTAGTTAGAAACCACAACTGTGCACTCTCACCTCCTTCAAGTTGACATGTCTTGTTTTCAAACACATAACAAGCTATCGTGAAGTACCGGGGCTGTTACACCCCAAGGACGCCACTATATAATAAAAACGTGTGTTTAAATGGTAGTTTGCTGCAGGAGATTAACATTAATGCTAATATGTTAACGGTAACTTTTACCGTTTAAGTGTTTATGAATTTGAAAGAAGGGGATGAAGGCTTCATATCAGGCTAATGCCAACTTGCTAGTATTTCTACCTTAGTTACTCATTAGTCACTAAATAAACTAGTATCTGTGATGTCTGTTATACCTATTGTATATTGTAATAACGTGGTAACACCGAGGTTTCAGCTGGTCGGGCTAGCATTAGCACCAGTTCATCCAAACTGAGTGGATGTAGCCCGTCCTCACACTCCTCCAGTGAGGAGCAGAAAACTTTCTTTCCAGTAGAGCAATCCAGACTATATATCTATAAAATCATTTGGCGTTTTTCTTGTTTCTAATAAAGTTAACGTTGTAATAGGTTACTGTAGAGTTTAAGGCCACATAACCAACTCAAAGTTAACTGAGCATCTTGGCAATGACAAGTTTGCTCAGAGGCACACTCAGCGTTAGGGGAGACGGAAAGATGGTCAACGTTTGGGTACAGTAACCGTTAGCTCCCAGTATCACATGCAACCAACGATCCTCCGCGTGAACTCTGGCCCCGCAGCTGTCTCCCCGATGCTCCTGTCCTTACCTCCGTGCTGCTAGAGTCGCTCGATTCCCCCAAAACATCCCGAAATTTCTGCAGGTTGCTCCCGATAACCGAAGAGACCTGTAGTGCAGCATCAAACCCGGGTCCGAGCCCAGCTGCATTAGGGTGGGCTCCCGAGACACTCCGCAAAGAGGCAGTAACCCTGATTCGGCCCGCTCTCCTCCCGGTACCGGAGTTGCTGCTCCCTCCGGGCCGAGCAGGGAACCGCCACCGACAGCTGTGCGCCATTTTACACTCTCTGCCTGTCTGCCCTGCGATCGGAGATACCTCAGTGGGCGGAACCCTAACCCAGCACTCCACATAAACAACCTCTACCAAGCGCTGTGCTCTCACTGGCCGAAACATCGTTATGCATGTTGCGGGGCGGAATTGAAGAAACCCCGACAATGCATTTTCTCAGCGGCCCTATTGGCTTTGCACAGCTGAATCCAAATCAGGTTCAGGGGCTTTGCCCGGGAAAGGGGTGAAGTATTTGAATCACAGGGAAGGAGTAGACGCATATCTTACAGTATGTGTGGCTTCTTAGACTAGAATAAGTGAGAAGCTTTTTTGAACTGCAGTCAGACCCAAAGATAAGATAAAATACTCAATGGTCTAGCAATAAATTCTGTACACCACAAAATAATGCAACTATTCGCTTCCAAAAACAGTGTGCCAAAAAATAATGAAAAAAACCAAACATTTTTTTTAATTACTGTAAAAATATTTGGCACATAAGGTCCTGGCAGCAAGTACTTGTATGGAAATGGACCCAGCCTTAACTGACCTAAGCAAGATTACACCTTCACAAAAAGGTGATCTTATTTGGGATGGTTGAATTTTTATCTAGAAGCCTAATTTAAAGGACGGATCAGGCGACGCAACATTTTCCAGTCTACTGTTGTCCAATTTTGGTGAGTCTCAGACTTGTAGCCTCAGTTTTCTGCTCTTAGCTGACAGGAGTGGCACCCAGTGTGGTCTTCTGCTTCTGTAGCCCATCAGCTCCAAGGTTAAATGTTATGCATTCAGGGATGCTCTTCTGGATACTTTGGTTGTAAAGAGTATTTGAGTTACTATAAGTTGAAGCAGTCTGACCATTTTCCTCTGACCTTTTACATTTAAATTGCATTTTCACTCAGAGAACTACTGCTCACTGGATATCTTCTCTTTTTCAGACCATTGTATATAAATTCTAAAGATGGTTTTGCAGAAAAATCCCAGTAGAGCAGCAGTTTCTGAAATACTGCTCATCTGGCAACAACAACAACAACCATGCCACATTTAAAACACCCTACCAGTAAATACTGGTATCGGCACTTATAATGCCCGATAAAGAAAAATTTAAAAAGTAAAGAAGAGATGTGAGAAACACCCTTGAACCATGTTATAAATGGTGATGTTTCAAAGTCTCTCCACCAGAAGGCACTTTGTGACATCCCCATTGGCAATACTTGTTTGGAAGACCACAAACGCATCCAAGTAATCCAGCTGATGCTCATTTGGAACCTCAGCAGGTTGCCTTAACCATGTCTAAATGCAATTGGCTGATTCGATCTTTGCCTTAATGCAGTTGAACAGGTGTACTTAACAAAACAGCTGGTGAGTGTATGGTTTAATGTGGAAAAAATACTTCTAGCCCATGTCCAAGTAAAGAAGCCACAATTTAATATGTTCCTACAACCTGACACGGTGAGTTTTGTCAGCAACACTGTAAACTG
Organism: Apistogramma diplotaenia; assembly: GCA_015052665.1. Lineage (NCBI taxonomy): Eukaryota > Metazoa > Chordata > Actinopteri > Cichliformes > Cichlidae > Apistogramma > Apistogramma diplotaenia. Next base: position 25,088 of record VOQJ01039475.1, on the reverse strand, counting down.
TTGTCATAGTAAAATAAGTCATTTTTCACGACTGCAATCTGACATAAGTCAAAGAAAACACCATTTCTTACATAACTTACATTAGTTTATTTCTTAATCATACTGTACATCCTAAATAAACATTTTATAATCACAAATAAAACAAAAATATTGCATTTCATTTTAAATCATGTAATCAGTTGGTAAATATTCAAGACAGAAATCAGAGCATGCCAACAAATACATAATCATCCTCTCACATTTAACCATCTTGTACACGCACAATTCACTTTGAATTAAAAATCATTTAATTCAACATACAACTCAAAAACATGTTACCTTCTTCTGATCTCATTTCTTTCATATTCTGCTGCACAGCTCCACATATTTCTCAGAGAAACAAACTCAACCGTGTCTGTTAAGAGTATGAAACAAGTCAGCTGACATGTACTGCAAGGCTCTTGGTTTTAGGCACCGTGTCTATTGATCAACTGTTTGCCCACATGTTATTACACTAAGCTTGTACACAACAAAAGTTGTGTTTAAAATGCTAGATCTGGATAATTCAGTTAAAATATGATGAAGGTTAATTCAGTGGGTGACAGTTATGTACACAGCCATTCAAAATGATTAAACCCTATATTTTTGCCTTTGGGGAGGAGGTTAAATCTCCAAGAAAAGTGAACAACACTGAAGGCCAGTGTGCCACAGACGGCAAAGAGAAACAGGTTTGCAGACTGGAAGAGCTCAGGTGAACCAACGTTGCAAAAACAAAACACCAAAAACGATGTCTTTGATTACAAGAATGTCCAGTTATCTTTTTAAGATAAATAATCAAAAGTTCCATTTAAACAAATATTGTGTATTAAGCAGAGGCAGTTAACCAAACTCACAGATCACCATGCTGCTGCTGTTTCTATTAAAATGAGGCACTGTAGATATTAACTGATCTATCAGCACTGTTCATTCCCCACAGTTACATATTCTGAGTTGATTTTCTTTATTATTTTAAAAGCCAATTAGTTTAAAACTCATACCTGGGTGGTTTAAATATTTTCTGTTACTGAAAGCCACAGGTAAATTGTGTTTTTATAGGATTTCCTCTCTTGCCATGAGCAGTTATTTTGTCTGTTTTGATTGCCGAGTGTGTAAAAGGGTCACTGCACAGATTTTTAACTCAAAGATCAGCGGCTTTATTGTCTTAAGGAAGCTCTCTAAAATATGGGACAATTATTTCCACTCTGCATTCTGCAACAAAATGCAGATTAATGCGTAATATTTAAGAAGATTTTTATATGCAATTTGACATCTTTGCAGCCTAAAATATGATTCAAATCAAGGCATTTAATTTATAGGGTGTTCAAATCATTTATCCTTTGACTTCAATTAGCAAGCCTCTTAGGTGCTGATGAGATAATTAGTGCTTCATTACAGGCAGGTGCTTGGAGATCTGAAGACCCTTATCAATATATCTTTAAATACAGACAACTGTTTTGTACTACAGGTGTCTTATTGCAATGAACATGTTTTTTTAAAGCCTCCGAGCAACTCCATGTTCTACTCAACGAAATGAAAATCATATACACAATTAAATTGTGATTCAGCTATGCCTCACTTTTAATGCTATTTACATGGTGAGAATGAACCAAGAGTGCAAACATACAGGGTGTTAAAGAACTTTGAAAGGCAGTGTAGGAAATATTCTTTATGTGAAGTTAAATAATATGACAAGGGGGTTCCCAAAAATACTTACCATCCAGTATAAAACCTGGTTAGGGCCAGGTGGTCAGACAGGAGTTCATACAGTACATTAAAATGCTGTTAAACAGATATTTCTGACCCCAGATCTGACTATATTATTGACAGTACCCAAGGATGCATAACCCTGCTAGTGTTCACAATAAAGCATCATGGGAGGAAAAACAGCTACTGTGTATGGATTCTGAAGTTGTCACCAGCAGGTGGGCTACAGTTTTCCAGGACTGTTGTCACAGCGACGATCCATTAAGCATGAAAACTGTACGGAAAGGCTAATGCAGTGTCAGTTGTGTTGAAGGAGTCAGAATAAATCCAAAGAAAGAAGCACACCGTGGATCTGCCATGAAGCGAAGGAGCATGTGCGGCCAGGAAAGAAAATAAAAGCGCGAGGCAACGCCATTTGTCACAGTGAGATCAGGGCTAGCCGCTGGGGCCCAGCTGAAGCTTTTCTTGCTTATGTTTCTCCAGCCACTGTAAGATTTGCTGCTTGAGTTCCTCATTTGGCCTGATTTGGTCCATGGTCAGAGGACTACGGTTGAAGGGGTCTGTCTGGTCACTGCAAGGAAGATACAATTAACAGTGGTTATGTTTTTGACTTCTATATATCAGCTTCATAAATATGAACACATCGTCCATCCATCCATGTGTGGAATTTGCATCTTCTTCCCATGTGTGCACGGATTCTCTCTGGGATAATCGGACTTCCTTCCATACTCCAAAGACATGCATGGTTTAGCTTAGCTGGTTTTCTAAATTGGTCATAGGTGTTTCTCGGTGTTAGACCTGAGATAGACTGGCAACCTGTCCAAGAGGGAAATAGAATTTCATGTATGTCCTTCTTGCATTTCCTGGATGATGGGAAATTAACAGGTACACATTAAACCCTCTTTCCACCCCAGATATATGCAATCTCATAGATGGACCATCAGACTATGTAGAAGCTCACCCAATCATCTATAGCTACAGTCATATGAAAAATAAAGTTTGAAAAACTAAGTACACCCGTATAGACTTCAATTTGTTTATATGAATGGGGAGTCTTCTTCACACACTAAGGTTAATCATGGAGTTCCACAGGGTTCCGTGCCAGGACCAATTTTATTTACACTGTACATTAGGCAGAATTATTAGAAGGTACAGAATACATTTTTATTGCTATGCAGATGATACCCGGCTTTATCTATCCACGACACCAGATGATACAAACAAACTGGTTAAACTGCAGGAATGACCTCTAATTTCCTGCTTCTAAATTCAGATAAAACTGAGGTTACTTTACTCAGCCCTAAAAATCTTAGAAACACACTGTCTAACCAGATACTTACTCTGGATGGTATTACCTTGGCCTCCAGTAACACTGTGAGGAATCTTGGGGAGTAATTTCTGACCAGGATATGTCCTTCAATGTATATATTAAACAAACATGCTTTCTTGTACAATTCTTGCACAATAAAATTAGAAACACTGATTCTGGAAAAACTAGTTCTTGTATTTATTACTCATCGGCTGAACTATTGTAATTCATTATTGTCAGGTTGTCCTAAAGACTCCCTGAAAAGCCTTTAGCTGATCCAAAATGCTGCAGCAAGAGTACTGGCGGCGACTAGAAAGAGAGAGCATATTTCTCCCATAATGGATTCTCTTCATTGGCTCCCTGTTAAATCCAGAATTAAATTTAAAAATCTTCTCCTCACATACAAGGTCTTGAATAATCAGACCCCATCTTATTTTAAATACCTTGTAGTACCATATCACCCCAATAGAGCCCTTTGCTCTCAGACTGCTGGCTCATTTGTGGTTTGTAGGATACTTAAGAGTAGAATGAGAGACAGAGCCTTTAACTTACAGGCCCCTCTTCTGTGGAACCTGCTTCCAGTCTGGATTCAGGAGACAGACACCCTCTCTATTTTTAAGATTAGGCTTAAAGCTTTCCTTTATGATAAAGCTTATAGTTAGAGCTGGAACAGGTGAGCCTGAACCTGAACCAGCTTAAGTAAATTCAGGGGCTCTATAAAAAGTAACATACCTGAGGAGGTGCCTTGCTATAGTCGAGCGGTCTACTGTTACATTGGAAGATGGGAGAAGAACAGGATCGAGCATCAGGGTGGACATGATGGGATCCAAGAATTCATCTGGAGCATCGGCGTATGTCTCCTCTTCCTGCTGCTGTCTGTCTGCATGAGACTAAATAGAAGCACAATGGAAACAAACTTTCTTGAGTAGCTCCTATATTATTCCCCACAGACTCTAGAGTCATAAAAAGATTTGTAATATCAATATTTTCAAAGATGTACTCTTTTGTTATCTCTGGAAACCACTCCAAGTCAATTGATACCTTTATTTTATCAGCAAGAAGTCCAAAAGCTACAATCATATCCCCAGGCTTGTTGATCTTTTTTAATACTCTAATGGTCTGGGAGAAAAGTGTAGGAGAATACGATCGCCCATCCTTTGGGACTGTAGCACAGAAATTCTCCTCATCACTGTTGGAGGAAGAAGGAAAAAAAAAAAGTATTTCTTCTCCAGAGTAAAAATGGCAACAAAAGCATGAGATTAAACAACAAATACAACTAAATTAATTTTTGTAGAAGAATGTTTTAAACATACCCTAGATTTAGGTAGATTGTGCAGATGTCAGAAACAAGTTGCTGGGGTTTGAAGTCAAACTCACTGAAGTCCTTAACTTTAAGAGCACCCATTTTAGGACCCACCAGGTGCTGCAGGAAGTAGTTTAGCATGGAGATAATCCTCTCAGCCAGGAATGGGTGCACAAAGATACCTTTGATTTCTTAGTGAGAAAAAGAAAAAGTCAAAAATAAGCAGTGAGAACAATAAAAATGGCTTTATGAATGTAGTCTAAAGGATATAATATGTAGCAGTCTTATCTGCCTGACCTGAGGTGAGGAAGGCCAGTGTGCCGATGGTCTCATTGGACATGATGTTGTGGAAGCGTCCCAACTGTCCAAACATCTGCAGGCTGGACTCTTTCTCTCTTCTGGCATCAGGGGCCAGGCTTTCCCAGTCCCCTCGATCCCGCTCTAGCTGCAGAATCTTAATTTTACTCAGGTACTACAATGACAAAAAAAAAAAGTTATTAATAAGGAGAGTATTATAGAAACATTTATATATAGAACCAGTCAACATATCTCTTAAGAGTTGAAAGTTGTGAACGCAAATGCATCAGGGCCTCACCTGAATGGCCTCATCCAGGAGGAAGATGGCATCATTCATCAGTAAGTTGAGGAACCTGAGGAACAGAGGGGCGTTCATGGCCTCCAGGTTTTCAGATGCATAGTTCGCCAAATGCTGAAACAAGACATGCCAAACAAAAGTAAACACATCTGGATCGTTTTGTTGAGTTTTGCATCACCTGTTCAATTCATTTTATGACTGCATGGATTATAAAGCTTTATACCAGCATGTGTTAAGCGAAACAGAACATTTTTATAATGCCTTTAACTCCGCTCCAGTCAAATGATAGCTATTTGGATGAGATGTGGCAAGACTGTGAGTAATCTGCCAAACATGTTAAGCAATCTCTAAAACATTTTTTTTATTATTAAAATATAAACCTCTACATGGACAGGCCCCTGCTTATAGAGCAGAGCCTCTGAGACCTTTTCACTGCAGCTGGCCGCTCCACTATATACCATATATATTTAAAGCATATTTTTGTTTATACACCACCCTGCCGTGAGTGTTCATGTAATAGCAACATTGTAATTCAGAGGCCCAGTTGTGTGAGGGATGGATACAAATTTCTCTGCCTTCAGAAATGACACTGGGACAGTAAGCAGCATGACTGACGTGCTAAGAACTACAGAAAATAACTCAAACTAGGGAGTTTCTTGTTAAATGGCTAAAAAGTACAACCAGTATACTACCATCCAAAGACTATATAAGCATTACCTTGATGCTCTCTCTGTAGTTTTCTTTCCCCCACATGTACTTAAGAGCTGGATACATAGGTCTTCTGTAGTTGAATTTCTGTTCAAACTGATGAGGATCACCTGCAGAGGGGGAGAGGAAACCTAAATCCCAACATGTTTCTGTGCTCCTTCCTGTTTGCTTACACTTCACAAAGCTTATCTCCTTATCTTGTTGTGCAAAGCACATCCAGGTGAGCACACAAAACCCAGCTTCTGTGCTGTTCACAAAGTACTACTACACCAAGTCAGGCTCTTTTAGTCAGCTCTCCCCTACAAATGTGGAATGTAGAAAGTCTAAGTCTAAACTGAGCAATGTTTTACCTGTGAATTCAATGTCTACAAACACAGTAATGAGAGCTTCAGCCAGCTGGGGTGCGTGTCTATAGGAGCAGAATACTCTCTCTCTCTGGAACACGATTGGCTGAGCAGCACCAGGAGCCACGGGCTCCATGTGGGGCATCACTGCCTCCAAGACCTCAGCAAGCTTTGCTCTCAAATGAGGGTTTTTCATCCTGTCGCGCAAACAAGACGTGACATATTTGAGAATTTCTTCATTTTAATTTTCATCATTTCATCATGAATCAGACATGATAAATGAAGTCACGGACCTCTCTACGTTACCCATGAAGACAGTAATGAAGTTAAGAATCTGCTCCAGACTTTCTGCAGAAGTCTCCAGGACATCTTCTGCAAATCGACGCAGGAAGATGAAAAAATCTCCCAAATTTTCTGCAAAAAACTCTGACAAACAAAACGCAAATTTAGCCATGACCATCATGTGAAATGTTTGGGATTAATGAGTGAAAGTACTGTAAGTGACTAAAAACTGCAAAACTGCAATAAAAAGTAGTCATTTTAAAACCGTCTGGAATGTCTGTTCTATATAAATCACAGGTCCAAAAGCTTGCAGTATTTTATAAATTCACACGATGTTATTTATTACATGCCGATGGGGTGTAGTACCATTATATCAAAATTATGTTTGTATCACACAGCATTCACACCTTCAAATTTGAAGTGAAAGAAACAACCTGATCCAACTCAATCCTGAGAAAATTAAGAGAAATTAAGAGTCTGAACATTTTGGGCCAGTATGACAAATACAATGCTGAGTGTTTTGCCCCATTGCATTTATTGTGTAGTGAAATATCTGACTTACCAGGTACATAGCAGAGCATCGTGTTCTGCAGAGAGTGCAGGGGAAAACTGAGTGCTACATGTTCAGGCCCCTGGTTCCCCATGCTAAGCTGAACAAGCAGAGCAGCAGTGGAAGCTTGGAGGTTAAGGCAACATTGCAGCATGGCAGGCTGTGTAGTGGCAGCTTTGGTTGACAGATAAACAATCATCAGGCGCTCAAACTGCTCCAGGAGCTGCTCCGACATTGGGCTGCCTGTTCGCTGGGCCTCCTGCCATGTCACCTGGAGCCGGTGGAGAGACTGGCTCATCTTCACCATCTGCTCATGGAGTCTGCGTGAAAACATTATGCATGCAGACAGGTGCGCAGATACAATGAGAACAAGACAACATGTGTTGAAGTCGCAGTATTCTCTTTAACCTCGATATGGAAGAGGCTGCTGTTTGTTTGACTGTGTTTACCTGTGAAAGCCGAGATGCAGGGTGAGTTGTGTGAGGATGAGGTTTTCAGTCAGCAGGCTGTACGACTGCGCAGACTCCGCCGGCTGCTGGGGAGGCACAGGGATCAGGCAGGTTTCCTTGTCCAAACCTAGTGAAACAAATAAGTTCATATGTAGACAGTGTGTGCTAAATCTTCCCAATACTAAAAGCAGTATTGTAAAATGCTACCACTAGCTGAAGTATATAGCTTTAACTCAATTTAATACCAGAGCTGCTACATTAACACTGATACATAAGCTGGTGATAATATTTTGAAACCATTAAAAATGAAGCGTCCGTGACAACAAGTACTGACCTCTTGCATGCACATTGCGATTGCGCCTCTCTTCCTCGCTCAGCTCTTTGAGAGCACAGTAGGTTGGATTGAAAGTAAGCAGTTTAGGTGAGCGTGGCCTGCAGAAGGGTTGGCACAGCTTCAGCAGAGTTGCGCCCAAGTTCAAGAAAAATGCATCTGAGGCATACATCTGAAAGAAGATCTCTGGCATCTGATTGGCCCAGATCTTGGCTCGGCCAGCGTTAGCTTGCAGGCAGCTGCCCAACCAAGAGAGCAACAAGTGGCGGGTCTCACCAGACCGCTGGAGCAAATTTTTAAAGATCTGGTGCAGCTTGTCATGAAACTGACCCATAAACTGCAAGCCAGTGAGAGAGGAAAAGATCATTAGCTCTGGCGTATTTGCAGTATGACAATCAGACAAACAAATCAGGAGCAGCAAATGAAGCAGAAGATGTTTACTTGGTGGATGTTGGCCTCTTGGACCTTTGTTTCCTGAGCGCTGGATCGGGAAGGGTTCAGGAAGTAGCCATGTCCCTCTACCACACCTGGGGTTTTCAGCAAGCAGGATATATTTAACACTGTCCCCAACAAGCTCTTCTGGTACTGCAAACCATTAGCTGGGTCTTTGGGCTGGATGTGTTCAACCAAAACCTGAGAAAACCAAAAAGAGAAGGAGGATGTAAAAAGGTCCGTCCTAAAATAGAAAAAAAAATGAAACGTGGGGAGCACGGTAAAAATTATTCTATTAATTGTTTTAGTAGTGAGAAAAGTATTTGTCTGCTGTTATCAGAAGGTGTGTTTCCACAAGATTTGCTAAAATCCTGTTTCCTTACCTTGGCAATATCTTTATGGTGGCTGAAATAGAGGAGAACATCCAGGCAGGAGTAAAGAAGAGGCTGGCACAGGTCCAAGTCTTTGATGCGCCCCTGAAAGATGTCTAGCACCGGTACTATCACCTCCTCAAAGGTACGCACCTCCTGATCAGACAGCAGGCCACCAATGACCTCCTCCACAAATTCAACCACTTCCTCTGGCTCTGAAACACAGTAGAGGCTGTTAGGGAGAATAATTTACTCATAAGAAGCTAATACAAATGTGAGAGGAAGAGGAAAGAAGAGAACACAAGCAAGAAAGGAGTCAGACCCAGTCTATGACTTACGTGCTCCACTGAAGCCTTCCAACAGCAGGTCCAGAAGCTCTTCGTAGACATTCTGGCTGATGTAGATCTCTGGGGTGAGCAGGACTGTTCGTGTGTTAGAAACAGTCAGATTCCTACAGCGAACAGCAAATGAAAGTAACTTCTCTGGTACCTTTGTGATCTGGAGGTGAGATAAAAAGAAAGTCAATGAATTATGAAAGAGCATGGGTTATTTTTACGTTCCAATTACTGAGAATAACCTATTAACAGCTGGCAATCTCTAAAAATAGCAGCACTAAAGAGCGACAATTAAAATCATGGAGAGAAAAAAAAAACCTCACCTCTTCCTTAGCTCTCTGATAACAAGCAAAAAGGTAAGGAATGGCACATTTCTCTCCAGCATCACGGTCAGCAGACAGGTTAACAGCGCTGCATGATGTCATATAGATGAGATGGTTTCCTGGCTCTAGCAGCAGCAGACGATTAAAAAGAGCCTGAAGGACAAAAAAAAGAAGGGCAACAGTGATACAAATCAGTCTGGCCCACACATTTTATAAACCCTTAAAATAATGAAATCTTCACGTCAGGCATTTTCTTTACAAGAATCCAAACTTTATGTTTTTCTTGCATCTGATGGAATGTGCCAAAATGTTTTTCTACAACAACTGTACCAGACATTTAGAGGTTCATGGTAAGGAGAGAAACGAGACAGTGACAGGAAAAAGTGATGGGAGAAAAACACGTTGACATTTGACCTGCTCTATGTTATCCATGTCCAGCCAGTCTTGCCCATCTAGATCTGCAGCCATCTCCTCCAGGTAAACGCACCGAGGAGGGATCCCATTACCTCCTCTCAGACTAGGATCACCTGGGGGTTCATAAAAGAAGTCAATTAAAATAAATTTACACATAACAACCTATGATCACTTAGACCAAAAGAAGGATGTGCACTGAACTAACTGCAACTGACAAATAAATCAACAGGCCAACTAATAATTGAGACATTAGAGGATCAAATGCACAGCATGTATTTACTAAGATACCAAAAACGAAATTCATGAAGGAGCTCTGTGTGAAAACTGGGGGGCTACATTTCCTGAACATCATGACTCATCCCTGAGCCGTCTCAGTGGTGAGTAATAAGACCTCACAGTAGGGTTGGTCTTTATATTGTCTTAAAGGATGCTGAGTCATTTGTTATTCACAGGACACAGCAAATCAAGACAGTGTGCTGCACCCAGCAATACCTCTAATAACAGAGCTTGGTACTACTTAGGACAAACACACTCATAACCGAGCACCTGACTGCTTTTCATCAAGAAACTCAGCCCAAAATGTGGTTTGCGAGACTTGAGTTTGTGCATGCCTCTCATGCACGTCCCGCACTTGCTTTGGTACACATTGCTACAGGGGTTGTGCCGATGGACGATGATGTCAAGCATCGGGAGCAGTCAAAGGTATTGGTTAGAGCTCGTCAAAGTGATTTTTTTTGTCATTTGAAACTGAATGACACTGATCCATCATCATCATCATCATCATCATCACCATCAAATGAGAGAAAACAGGAGGATATTATTAGCTGAGCAGCCCCCAACATTTATAAACCACAAATAAGTAAACTTTTGTAGTTCAAAACATCTGACAACATCTCACAAGATTAGAACAATGCAACAAAACGTATTTTGCTTCGTATGCTGTAATGTAGAAAAGCAACTTAAATATAGAAAGCAGATTTTTTTTACTCCACACCATCTCTACTGAGTTTAATACCTAGGGTCTGTCCAATTCACAGTCTACTTACTGTTGTCCAGAGTGATGAGAAATATTCGCTGGATCATGTGATTGACATTGAGCTGCTCACACAGCTCCTGCCGGGACCGGAAGGAGCGGCTAATCTCTGCCACGGAGTCGTCATTGTCATCAACGCTGTCTGAAACAGAGTTTTCTGACTCCGACTGGCTCTCTCCTGAGTCCTCCACTGTGAGAGCACAGACCAAACGTGAAGCACCAGGTTAGTGTGGCAAAGACATTTTTTTTAAAAAGTGCAAAAGTTTATACTAGTACTAGTTCTATTTAAACATTTTCTTAACTTTGACCTTTATTGACCTATTGGAATTTGCGAGGAACAATCAGATGATGATTTTTCAAACTTTGCAATTAGCTTGACTACAAAATTGAATTGATGTTGACAGATGCCTTAAAATCAGGGGAAAGTTACAGAAGGGCAAACTGCTTTCATCTTGACATTTCCCATTGTCTAATATGTCATTTAAAAATGGCAACAGGATAGAAGAAGTCAAAGATCAAGAAAACTCTCTGATGGAGAACTCCGCCCGATACTATGAAGCGAGTTCACCATGCCCGGGGTATCCTTCCATTATCTGGATTCACCCTAACATTGGCAATCAGGATAAATGGTCACACGAAGCTGGTTATTAGCTCGCCAAGTTAACCCAAGATTCCCCCAAGTGTTCACATGAAAAGAGTGGGAGCATCTGACCAATATGAAAGGGGCATTTAACAGGTCATATGACTTTTCTGCCACAGGAAATAATCCTTATGATAAAGAACATGCAATTAATGCTGGGGCAAATCATTAATCTCTCGAATTAGCGCACAGAGCAGTAAAATAAACATTTCAGTTCAAGTTAGTTATTTTATTGCTGAGTGTGCTCCCAGTTTATTTCTATGGTGATGGCTGCACATTAGATCTTTGAAACTTTAAACTGGATACATTTAAACATTAGAGCTTACTGCCCCACAGCCTGATGAAGGAGACATGGAACTCCCTTTGGTTTCCTGACAGATCAAAGGGAAATGAATTTGGCTTGTGTACTGTGTTGTAGTAGCTGGAATTCCAGCAGTCTAAAAGAGTCTCAGCAGCAAATTAGAGTCACGTAGAACAACATTTTATACATATTCTAAATCACTAAATTAATACACGCACATTTCTGTGACAACGTGACACGCGGTTTTGGCTTTTTTCTGTGGTTTTGTACGGTACGGCTCGGCATGCTGCACATCGATCCATCGTGTTCCGTTTATCCAATATAGAAGCCATTCCTCAAGCAGAGAATCAACAGTACACTTAAACCATGCTGTGACTAAGAGAATCGGTGAATATGTAACACTTCCAGACCATTTTAAACAAAAACCTGCTCCCGACAGTTTTAGTGTTTATTCTCTCAGCTGCAGACTTGGTGCTTTTACACAGTTTAATAGTAAAGATTAAATATAAAAACAGAATTTAAACATAGGCTTAGTCCATGTCCAGATTTGACATGCGGTCTACAAGTACAGTGTAAGTGTCCTGTCCTGATATTTTAATACTTAAAGAACAGCAAAATTTGCTGTTTGCTGACCACAGAAATAAAGGATTAAAGTTGTGTCTGTGAATCTATATTTATTGCTTATTCTCATCAGGGAAAACAAAGATTTTAGATACTGAAAAACTTCAGCCCTTCCTACTCTCCCCGCACATGTCCGAGTGAGCTTCCAGGAATCGTGACACTATTTACTGGATAAATGACTGTCAGTAGTTGGTGATTTCATCCATATTGATCTCTAATCTGTTTTACAATAGTTTCTGCATTTGCGAGGGTCCATTTTCGTACAAGTGATGGAAATTTTGTCTTCGGGCGATGAGTAGAAGGATCCGTGCCTGAATTTTTTATGATGGTGTGGATTTGTCTGCCAAGACTTTATATTACAACGCATCAACTACATGTGCCCTTAGGGCGGACTTTAAGCAGAGCTCATTAACGTACAACAGGAATAACTACTCATCAGTAGTGTCTGCAGCTGCCCACAACAGAGTATAATCAAGCCTTACATATCAGCACACTCAATCTGGCTTCTATAAGAGTACGTGACCTATGATTATCTACCTTAAAGCTGTTTACACACATTAATTCTAGACAATGTGAGTAGAACCAAGTTGGGATACTGTCCAAAGTAACACACAACATAAAACTGTTTAATCCAGATGTATTCTTACTACTAGAAATACGCAAAATTAACTAATGCAAAATTGTTCTAACGTCTGTGTCCTGCAGGGATTGTATTAAACTGATCTGCAAGGCCAGGCAGATTGTGGACGTGCAGGTTGACCCTCTCAGAAATGTTCTAAAAGGAGGATGCTGTCCAAGTTACAATCAATGCTGTACAATCCTTCACATCACTTCCGTCTAGGTTCATCAAAAACTAATTCAACCATAATTCAATCACGATGCCCCACAGAACACCTCAGCAAATCATTCCTACCTGTGACCATCAGACTATAAGTCCTCCCTATGACACCTGGACTATTTTCAGTTGTAATATCTAGTTTATACTGTAAATGCTATTGTTTTGACTTTGGAATATTAATTGCCTTAGTTATTTACTTATTATTTACTTATTTAGTAAAAGAGAATTCAAGTCAGCATCTGAAACAAAACAATTTCTCCCTGGGAGCCATAAAGTATTCTGATTCTGATTTAATTGAAGTGATCAGCAAATGCTCGCATTTAATTTGAACCTTTATGTATTTACAGTCATGTGAAAAAGACAGTACAGGACTCTATGTAGTGCAACCATGATTTGATAGTTTATAGAACCATCTTTTGCAGCAGTAACAAATAACTGTTTTCTGTGTGACTTTATCAATCTCTCAAATCGTTGCAGAGTAAATTTTGGCCCACTTGTCTTTACAACATTGCTTCAGTTCATCGAGGTTTGTGGTCATTAATTTATGCACAACTCTCAGAAGATCCCGCCACAATATTTCACTCAGGTTGAGGTCTGGGATTTGACACACCTTGATTTTTTTCAGCCATGGTAGATTTGCTGCTGCGCTCAGGAGCATTGTTCAAACTTTAGTCGTCGGATAGACAGTTTGATTTAAGAATATTTCAGTACACAGAGGAGTTCACGGGTGATTCTGTGAGTACAAAGTGCCCAGGTCCTGTGGCTGCAAAACAAGCCCAGATCATCACCATGACTGACAGGTGCTATGAGGTGTTGATGCCGATATACTGTGTTTGGCTTTCTCTAAATGGCCGTGCACATTACAGCCCAACATCTTCACTTTGGTGTTTTCTGTCCAAAGGACATTGTATCACAGGTCTTGCGGTTTGTTCGGATGTAACTTTGCAAATCGAATCTGTGCTGAGCTGCTGTTCTTTTAAGAGTAGAGCCTTTCTCTTGGTAACCTTTCCAAACAAGACATACTTGTTCAGTCATTTTCTAATAGTAAGATAATGGACTTCAACATGCTAACTGAGCCTCATAGAGTCTGAGATGGAGGTCTTGGTTTTGTTGAAGTTTCTCTGAGCGCTGCACAGGCGGGTGAACTTGCTAGGATGCTCACTCCTGGGAAGATTGTAGCATTTAGTTAACACACACTTGAATGCCTCCGACCAGCAAACTTCCAAAACCTCTGCTTTTTTTTTAAAAAAAAAGCAATCGCTCTTGTTGATGATTACCACTTAATCAAGTGCATTTGATCTGCAGCACCTGGCGGCTGCTTAACCTCTTTATTCCTACAGAAGCAGTAAGAGTGTATTTAGCTTTTTACAGCACTGCACAGACTCCTGCAATTTTTCGATGACATTAATGTTCCAGTCAAAAATTTGGACACACTCACCCATTCATTTGAATGAATGGGTGTTAACCGCCGGTACTATGTGTATGAATTTTGTAATGAACTGCACTTTGACTCTGACATCAGTAGTGATTGCTTTTTATAAGGCGGAGTGTGAGAAATTTGATCACACTACTCACGTGGTGGCTGAGCAGAGAGCTGCTGAGGTTTCTGGCCTGATGCAAACTGCTTGGCATCGGCCAGTGAGCTGAAGAGGGCAGCAAAGGGGTTGCAGGAGATGTTCTGGTTGTTGTTGCCCTGGTCAGTCATCTCACTGGGGCTCAACACTCACTCCATCCAAGATCCCAGCCCTAAGGAGTGGACGTTGTGAAAAAGAAGGTGGAGTTAAATGTACAGTATCATTATCACCTGCAAACAAGTGTATTTTGGCTCAAGTTGGTCACTACTATTTTGATTTCATATATAGATCTACATGAAATTGGCCTTTGCTATTTAATACTCCAGACATTAAATCAGCACTTTACCTAATCTCATCTGTCCAGCCCACTCAACTTCAGCATGTTTTACCTGTCAGCACCTTGTTGCTCTCCAAGGTACATTAACACAATACATCCTCAAGTATTATGCACGACTAAAAAAAGCAGAGCCTTAAGGGATCCATTAGCGGTATTTTCATTTGTCACATGACTCTCTGCAGGCTGTTAAATTCACTTGTTGCATCTTTGCAACACAGTTCACCTCCCTCATCTCTCGCTACAAAAATGGTCTAGAAATAATATGATTCATTTTGCAATCATTGCTTTAAAACACCATACCATATAGGACTTCCCATTGAGACATTTTTTGTATTGGTGTATTTAGTTTTACAGCTTAACAGTCACCATAATTTTATTTTTACCTATAAGTTTATATGTTGTATGTAAATTTCAGTGTATTACAGTCAGACTAACAATTTCCTAGACACACAAAGTTTTAGGACATTTTACCTGGGTTTTGATTTACTCAAGTGTAATGGACATTTTCATTTATCAAATAGTCAGAAACAAAACTGAAAATATGGCTGTGCCGTAAACATAATCATATTGATAACAGCAGTATATATATTTTTTTATGTGATATAAAAGTGTCTTATCGCAATTCCTATAGGAACGCCATGTGTTTACACTCCCTAGTGCACACAATGACACAAGCCGAGGCAGGTCTGAGAGCAAGTGCTACTTCAACAACCTCCAAGAAAGCACAGTACCAAATTTACAAGAAATCTGTTCCCGCTAAAGGTGGAAACAACAAACTTGTTTCACCACCCGAGGCAAAAACACACTGTCAAGTACAAACAGGCCACAAAGTGAAGATTCCAGAAGCCGATGATGTATGACCCAAAAGTAAACAGATGACTCAACAAAGCATTGTTTTATGAAATCCACAGAGCAAACAGTGGATGAAAATTCCTGAAGAGGTTCCATGGTGGAAAAGCACCAACTGGTTAAAACACTGTGTCACTACTCTTGTATTGTAATGCTGCTGCTCGTGGCACCTTACTTTTGGAGATTCAAACTTGAATTGGGTAGTACATCATCAAAGACAGCAGCTCATCGGATAGGGACGACAGAAATATCCTTCATTTACTTACACTTGTAAATGCTGCTGACTGCAAGCTGCATGCGTCAATAAAATGTTCAGTATTTTTTAACGCAGCGAAATATTGGACCGCTCAGGTTGAGCGGTTTGAAGACAACGTTAGAGAGGCAAGGCTAAGACAGGATATGTGAAGTGAAGGGACAGTGGCCATACTGGACAAATGGAGGAAAAGACCTCAGAGGAGGTTGATGGATGTAGTGAAGGAGGACGTGCAGAGGGTTGGTGTGAGAGGAGGATGCTAGAGATAGGGTGAGATAGAGGCAGATGATCTGCTGTTGCAACCCGTAAAGGGACTAGGCGAAAAGAAGAAGAAGCAGGAAATTTTCTTGAAACATTTTTCTTTACATAATTTTGAAGGTGCATCGCCCATCGCTCATTGAAACTGAATAGATCTATAATAGATAATACCCATTTTGATCCAGGATAATTCACTATAGTCCACAATAAAGTGGCACTTTGCAAGTTCTCATAGATACACAAAATACATTTAAAACAAGTACTTAAATGAGATATGAGTTCAGTTTTACCATAACTCTATTTTTGCATTATTGTAGTAAAGTTTGCGCCCTCAAAAAGCATTTTAAACGTCTTTAAATAATCTGTACTTGCTCTTTTTCTCTGTAAAGGCAACATAATGCGTACCAAAGAGTGTTAAGGAAGGTGCTATACTGTATAAATGAGCCCTCCCAATGTTGATGTTATTACCACTATCAAATAATATGTACTTCGACATGTAATAGACAGGGCGAGAAGATAACCCGGGTAGAGAGGTCGTGGTCTGCTGAACCCTATTTTCTGATTATGTTGGAAAGCTTTCAGCATGACAAACAGTAACACACCGGCACCTGCGCTTGAACGGTAAAAGTAAGCATACTGCCTGTTAAGGCGGCGCTCACGTCTTCCGCAGATTACAGTTACTCTGCGTTGTCACGTTTATCAGTTCAGCATCTTAGAGCTTTAACTTTTGCCACTTTACGGAGACAGCTTCGCAGCTGGACACCAACACGTTGTTTTAAGGCGGTCACATCATCTGTTACGCGAGTTAGTGTTTAGAAGCTGAGCTGCTTGACGTTTTGGTGCTAACTAGCTAGCAGGTTGAGCTACTAGCCCTGACCGCCCTGCTGCTGCTAAGCTGAGCTGTCATGGGGTCACCACGGCTCGATTTCAACTTTAATTTCATAAGCTAACATGAAGATTTCACGTAATACCAGCCTAAATAATATATGCAAACGACAAAGACAGCTGTCGTACCTGTTTGATGAGCAGAAATATGTATTATAATTTTAAAAATTGCTTCTACGAAACCAATACCAGTTCCTCAGTAAATAGTAAACGTCTTCTTCTTTTTCTTTATAAGTCGGCCGCGAACTGTATGAGTGCATAGGCGCCTCCATTCGGTCAGGAGTGATTACTGTATTGGAGAATTTCTTAACTGATTCATTTGACCTCAAAAACGTGCGTGTGTTTGTGAATGAGAGGGAGACAGGTGGAAAGATGAACATGCAAGTAGAGACAGCGAAGGTGGATGTCAACAGACAGTCCACAATGTGGTGAAGAGAGGGTGGAGATGAGTTTCAGAGACCTGCTATGATCTATGGTTTGGAGATGGTGGCACTAACAAAAGACAGCAGGCAGAGCTGCAGGTGGCATAGTTGAAGAGGTTTACATTTTCAGTGGGACTGAACAGCAACAAACGTGCAATCTAAACACAAATAGACACAAAATGATTGACACAAGATGCAGAATAACTGCAGAAAGATGCAAAATGACCAGCGTTAGATACACCCTGAGCAAAGGATGCAAAACTATCTTTGAATCTTGTTTGTGTGGAAAAGTGGTGGGAATCATTTGTCATGTTACCCCATGGAAAATAACCTTTTTTTTAGTCCTGGCCAACACCTCACACACCCCACTGACAACAGAGAATAAATATCTCCATATGGATGAGCACATGAGCAACTCTGAATACAAGTCATAAATATTAATCTGACATAACCTACAGTTAAAGTCATGAATGTCCTCAATTCACTGTTTTTATGATAACTTGAAAACTGAACTAACTGTAACTACATTACCGTGTGTTAGGACTTCAGTTGCAGTTTGTCCAATGTCCCATATCCTTGTAAAGCCAGCTAAGCAACATCTTCCTCTAACTAAAGACTGCAGTGTTTTCTGACCATCAACAGAGGGCAGCAGCAGACTTCTTGTTGGGAGCCTGTTTCAGATTTGATTTTAAGAAAGTGGTTTTAATGTTACATCACATTTGTTTATTGTCTTTAATCTTGTAACTGTTTTTGCCTGTTTTCCCCATAACAAAGCAGGGAAAAGATTAAAGCTGGGACATATCCAGTAAATAACATCTGGCTCATCTTGTTCAGATTTGAAGATAAACGGTGGAGAACAAAGAGATTTTTTTAAAGAGATATTTAATATTTTATGAAACTTTCTGGCAATCCTGCAAGACGTGGTCAGTTTGCACTAAGCAGCTTCAATACTGAAAATTGAGTCACATAAAACACACATATCTGCTCTCCACAGACACAAATCACACCGAGGTTCAGATGATGTGTTTGGTTTTTAACGAAAAATATGAGAACAAAATTATAAAAAATAACAGCTTTCTCAATGTACAAGACGTACAAGAACATAGTGTTTTTCAAATAATTTTTTTTAGCAAAATTGACAATAAAAAAAACCCACAAAAAGCATAACTTTTTGCATCCTACATGGTAAAGACAAATTCAGTACAACTAAAATCGTAGCGTTTGATCACTTTACTTCATGACTGTCCTTCATGACATATGTTTTGATGTGTTAAATTATCATTAATGTGAACAAATACGTTCCACTGAGCTACTTATTCACAATATTACAAAACGAGGCGCAGCATTTACAGTCAAATGTTAGTGCTCCAGGCTGTCACAGTTTACATTTTAAGAAGGCTTGGCCTCTCAGTGAAATGTGTTTCAGCACATGTTTTTGTGACAAGTCTTTGTTTGCAGTGGCTCTGTTTGTCTTCATGGCTTTTTATTTTTCTCCTTCATTTAACGTACAAGAAGCTCCACTCGTGAGTTCCCTTTGACCTTTTCTCTTGGTGCATCAGCTCCACAGTAGTCCAGTAGTGTTGTAGCACTCAGTGCTCATTATTTGCTGTACTGTGCCCCTTTTCCCCGTCTTAACCACTCCCTCCACGGAGACTGAGTTTTGTCCTGATCACAGTCTGAATTCCAGGAGGAGGATGACGACTGGCGTGTCCACGTGGAGGCCGTCCTGCTGGGTCTGCGGAAGAATGACATGCTGTTGCTGGAGGTGGGCTTCTTCTGAGGCTGCTCCAACTGCTGCTGGGACTTTATCTGCTGGTTAATGAAGATCTGGATGTCATCCTGGGGAAAGGTGGGGAGGAAGAGGAAATGAGCAGGAAGTCTGAGGAGCAGAGCCTGGTATCTCATTCTGGGCAAAGATAACATGTCAGCACTGCAATCATGTCACTGAAAAAATCGAATTGGAAAATGTGACTGTTTTATTATTGTCATTAAGTCCTTCAAGAAAACCATCTGTGCGACTTTACTTTGAAACAAATTCACTTATTCTTTCATGCTACTCTGCCATTCTTGTTCATAAAATCACTTACTGACAGCACTGCACCATGCATATAAACTTTCATTGCTTTATTGTTTTGTAAGAATGTTATTGCCTTTACAGAAGAAAACAGCATGCATGCATCTTCTGGCTGCTAAGAAGTGAATCAGGGTTTTGCTCTAAATATTATCTCCATTATCTTCATCAAAGCATGAAGGCTCAGACACTCAGGCAGATGGCTCAGCTTGGCATAGTTACTCAGCAGCAGAAGGACTCACACAGACATGCCCTCCAAACCGTCAGGACATGGAGAGATACGGCGGCGCCTGTCTCTGAGTCTCCACTCAGGAATCTTATATTGATATACTGTGCTTCCATCACTGCAGGCAGCGTCTCTCAAAATGTGGTTTTCCATCAGTGATGCAGGAGATGAAATATTTTAAGCATTTTATGAAGCAGGATGCCCACCACCAGATTGAAACATGGTAGGACAGTGTGACAAAGTGATGTGAGAGGGATCATTAGTCCGGAGGTCTACAGAGAAAAACAGGGCCATACCTGCCAGGCCTCCAGCTCCTGTGACAGCTCCAGTTTGCGTTGGATGGCTTCCAGTAACTGGTTGTTGAGAGACATCATTTCATTTTTACTTCTCACCAATTCCTCTTCCATCAGATTTTTCCTACAAAGAAGTCACACAAAGAATTTTAAAGTAAGGAGGTTCAAACTCGATGGCCGACGAGCCATCCTCGGGTCTTCCTGTTTAGAAATGCACGTAATCTGGTAGGATTCAACGTTCTCATCCCCTACTTGGCTATGGCTTCATCTCGGTCTCTGATGGCCTGCTGGACAACGTCAGTTTGATCTTGAACGCTCTGGAGCTTCTGCATCAGTTCAGCATTTTCTTGTTCCAGCTGCACGTTCTGCAGGAGGAAGATACAAGCCCTTTAGACCATAGTATAAAAAAACTGTTCATTTGCTCGGTTATTATAATTCTGAGGCATAAAGAAATCAAACTTGAAAGTTCAACCACATTTTTTAAAAAAAAAAATGCTCAAAGATCTCTGAAATTAGATGTCAAATTAAGATGGGTTTTGGTCGGCACTGGTGCAGCCGGGAGCAGTTCGCTGCCCTTCTTTGACAGATGGGTTCGTTCATCACTTGGCTACCTGATCTCTCAACTCCTGCGCTGCGCTCAGATTCCCACTCTTATCACCCGTCGTTTCAACAAAACCCCGATTCAGTTCCTGGGAGAGAGGATTTAACAGAGAGATCAGGTGTTAGCCGTGTGTACACCGAAAGGATTTTCTGTGGTGTTAGCCTACTTCTGGGGGGCTCTCCGGGAGGAAGAGGCAAGGCTGGATATTAAGTTACACTGACAAACTCATGTTACTCTTATGAATGGAACAGAAATGCATAACTGAACAATTGTAAGACCCTATGCTAGCAGCCACTAGGGCGTAGACAGGTTGGGATATTATAGTATGTGAGCAGGCTGCTTTCTGGATCTGGTCTGCGTCTGACCTCTAGTAAAGAAAGACAAAGCAAGGAAGTAACTTGCTTTCAGTATAATTGTCTCTGATTGTATGACAAATACACACAGGTTCGTGATACAATTTTGGGAGTGTTGCTACTCGAATGTTGTGTTCAAAAAGCAATAAATGTGCCCTGCAGTGTTAATACATCCCTGTGTTTCTGGTCTTCAGGTTCTCAGACGTCAGAGCTGGAAGCTTCGCATGCGCTACTTTATGATTCAAGGATGACAAAAGCTACAGTGTTCTATTCCCATCCTTCTCGTGTTTCAGACAATGACGTCAGCCTTTTGTTTGCGTTTCCTCTCCTGCCCCATTTGCTATTCATTTGCTTGCAGCTCACCTGCGGCCTGGATCCCTGTGAAAGAGTTCGAACCGCTCCCTTCAGCCGATGCAGCATGGCCCTCAGGTCTTCCTGCTGATCAACGACCTCTGGCTGCTCTGAACCGTTCAGCTCATTAGTCAGTGGGAGGAGCAACCGAAGGATGGATCCCATTTCTTGCATTAACTGCAAAAACAGAGGAAAAATGCTTATTTATGCTCACCTTCAACTGTATTAGCTGATGTCTTGAATGACATCATGTGTTAATACAAGAAAATGAGTCAGCATTACCACATTGTTATATTTAACTTACCTGAGTCATACATATCATGTGACAGTGCCTATCAGATCATAACAAAGATAACTGAGCAGGAATATTTTCAGGTGATAAAACAAAAAGATTTTACAGTCGTGAATAAATTATACATTTAACGGGCAGTAAAATCAGCCTGACTCAAAATGCTTGAAAATTTAAGTGCAATCCTGGCTGGTTGAAAAATGTATAGTGAGGCACTGCCATCAAATACCTTACATGGAAACAATCTGGAAATTCTCCAACAACGTGGCTCCTACTAAACAGGAAATGTGACTCACAAGCGCAGCTACACGTTGCATTTTCCTGCTGCAAAACAGCAGTAACAGCAGACACGCGGAGGGTGAGAAGACGCTTTATGTTCTCTTCCCAGACACAATTCAAACATGTGCCTTCTGTACCAGTCCTCATCCTCAATATTTCTTTCTGATCTCCACTCTGTACAATCAGGATCTTCACGCCTTCTCCTCACAGCACACACGCTGTCACACTGTCACCGAGAACTGGCACAACATGTTCTGTCGCGGCGTTCTCGCTCTGTAGAGACAGCTGCCGCGCTTCTTCCCAAAAATTCAACGTATAGATGATGCACCTCTGTGTGAAGCCGTTCTTAGGAAAGCCTTGGCTTAATATTTTCATTTCCAGTCATCACAGGAACACAGTTTCCTCTCACAACGCACATGACCTGTGAATCATTGCGGGCAGACTGCAACACCACAACCTGAATGCGAAGACTTGCCAACCACAGAATGGAGATAAAGTAAACAGCTGCTCCCTCACAGAGCAGTTTGGGTGTTTTTTCAATTTTGTCTTGCACAGCGGCTCGACAGCATTCCTATCAGTGCTTTAACGGGAATTACAAACTTTTTCTAATCTTCTTACCTGCCGTTAAGAGTTTTTGTGTTTCACAGTGAATATTATGATCTAAAATTATACAGATACATACTGTAGCATAGTATGTACGCTGCTAACAAGGGATTGCAGACAATGTTGCAAAAATCCAGGTAAAAGAAGTTGTGCTTATTGCATTATCACAGGACATTTTACCATTAACTATACCTCTTATTCACACAACTTGGAAAAACTGGATTTAAGTACGTCTCCGTATACAACCCAAATCAGATACTGTAGATGCTACATGTTTTGGCCTGACAAAGGATGTCAGAAGAATCTTTTCTGTTTTTCTAAAATAATTTGCTTCGACTGTATTAAACAGGAATCTACCTCTTCTTTGCCGACTCCAAGGCCCGCTGTCTCCAGGCTGCTTTCCAGCTCGGACAGCAGGGAGGCGTCGCCGTAGCTCCTGGCTTCCTGCAGGGAGACCTCCTCCTGAAGCTCCTCCACCTGGGCCTGCAGCTGCTGTGAATGACCGCGCGCCGCCTCCACCTCCTGCCACGCCTCAGCTAGCTGAAAGCACACACACACACACACACACATATTTGAATGAAGTGTGATGATCATATTATTAATCATATTATTAATCCTTCTAGATTGCATCGGATGAATGACTGAGGCCTAGAGTCAAATGAGATTTTGAAAAACCTGTAATATGACACTTGTGTAAACAAACTGTAACAACGTGTGAAGGAAATCCGGATGTGCCAGATTCCAGCCTACACTCCAACATGAAACTAAAAGTACATGAGCAGGAATCCAGAATTGCGGGTGAGAGATACAATGAGGGCAATGAGGTGATTGTTTAGCGGTACTTTCCACGATCCCACCGAAACCCAGGCTGCCAGGCAGGAAGCAGAATATCTCGATGCGGTTTGTGGGCTGTTTTGATTCTACAATTAAGATCAAATGACAGTCTTGGCATTGCCACGTGCTTTCTGCACAGTTATGTAATGCATTTGTGTTTGTACCTGCTGGCTGTGCTGCTTGCCGAGTTGGTCGTGCAGAGCCAAGCGTTCGTGCAAGGAGGACAAACTCGCCCTCAGCTCTTCGTTTTCTTGACACGCGCTCCCCAACCGCTGCTCCAGCACCTGCTCCTTCTGTGTGAGACGCAACACCTGGAAAAACATGTGTAAACACAGATAAGAAAGTCACTTCTTCTCAGGGGGGAAAATTCTCACTGCCTCACGTTACTCTTTTGCATCACACCACAACAATCCGGTAACAGGAGCAATGAAGTTGATATTTGAACCTCAGACCTTTTCACTTTTACTTGGAAAGTTTGCTCTGCTTCTCCTTTTCATAAATGAATAATTTATGGGAGAATGGATGGTTTACTGAGAATCTGCTCCGCTGTGTTTATCCTATTCAGGAGATAATGTCTCTCTTGGCACCGAGTATATCCAAACAAGAATTTGAACTTGATCTTCAATATTTCAAGAGTCTGAGAAATCCTGCTTTTGCTAAAGGGTTCGAGTTAATCAGAGATATTACTTTTTAAAAAACTTTTCACACTCGGAGTGTAACAAGACAAAAAAAATTAAAAGTTTGATTGGAAAATTATTTGCCTGGAGGAAAAGGTGCCCCCCCCCCAGAAAATAAAAAAAAACAGGCAAAGTACAGTCTTGATCATTAGGATTAGTTTGCTATCATCACCACATCTGAGAGAAAAAATCAACAAAACCATCTTTTAAGCATAAATATGAAGCAACAGTCATTTGTACGCATGTGCAAGAAGAATACGTACCTGCTCGCTCATGGCACTCATCAGCTCCTCGTCCTGCTGCCTGCTGTGACTTCCTTTTTGTTGCAGCTCCTGTTTCAGAGCCTGCAGCTCACTGGACATGGCTCTCTCCACCTCCATTGCCTATAGGTGAGCATCAGAAAGAAAACACAAACACAGGAGATTCACAAAGGGCGTAGAATGAGGTGAGAAACATGGAGACAGTAAAAAAAAAAAAAACATCAGGCAGAGACTGGCATCATAAACGTGTATCGGCCAAAGTGAAACTCCAAAGCAAAGCCTTGCTTCAGGCTTGAGCTTTAAGAAAACAGAAGCCATATGACTGTATCCAGAGTCTCTCTTGGCTAAAGCCCTGCAGTGTAGACCAAGATGAGAAGAAGCTGGGGATTAGATGACTAAAATGAAATGTGTTTGCTTATTGTTTTTCCTGATAGCCCTGAAGATAAGAGACAGTGCATCCAAAACTGGGGGAGCTTCCAGAAACAGGATAGCTCTAAGAGATACCGACACAATTCATTTTAATTCCTCCCATTTTCAGCTTTAGCCATAAAACACTGTAAACATTGATCCAATAAAAAATGTGATAGCTTTATTTCAAACACAAAAAGATTCTGTGAAATTACATTTTTTGGAAAAGCCCAATAAACAAGCTTCCGCACCACCCACACACACACACACACACACACACACACACACACACACTCCCCCCACTCTCCTCTGTCCTGGACTGGGACCCTCAGTTCCCCTTACTCAGCAGTTCGGCGGGCCCCTG
>VOQJ01039472.1:0-10568 GCA_015052665.1 Apistogramma diplotaenia | reverse complement strand
ATTGTGCATTTAATCATCACTTATTATTAATCCCTCTCTCTCTCTTCCACAGCTTTCCGTGTCTCTCTCTCCTCAGCACCAACTGGTCACAGCAGATGACCCCCCCCCTCCCTGAGCCTGGTTCTGCTGGAGGTTTCTTCCTGTTAAAAGGGAGTTTTTCCTTTCCACTGTCGCCAAGTGCTTGTTCATAGGGGGTTGTTTTGATTGTTGGGTTTACTATGTAATTATTGTAAGGTCTTTACCTTATAATAAAAAGCGCCTTGAGGTGACT
This sequence comes from Apistogramma diplotaenia, assembly GCA_015052665.1. NCBI lineage: Eukaryota > Metazoa > Chordata > Actinopteri > Cichliformes > Cichlidae > Apistogramma > Apistogramma diplotaenia. The sequence continues at coordinate 10,297 of VOQJ01039472.1, read as the reverse complement.
GCTTGCTGTGATTTGGTGCTGTATAAATAAAATTGAATTGAATTGAATTTATGTGCATAGTCTGCGTTGTGTATCTCAAATAATTACATATCACTTTACATCATTATAAGCCATGGCTGGGGGTCTGAAGCCCCTCTCATCAGCAGTTGAGAATGGAGTTGGCCCTTAGGATGCGAGTAACCTTCCTTGAGCTGTAATTGTACTCATACTGCAGGTAGTCATGGAAGAAATACAGATACCCTGCAAAACGAAGATAACTGTTAGTACAACAAAGCATCTTATCATTGGATACTTTTCTGAAAGTTAGATTTCACAGTACCATAATGATAGATAGCAGCATCGACTTCATCGTCCATTCCGGGAAAGTCATCCTCAATGGGTCGTGGGTAACCACTGTCCAAGGTTCCTCCTGCTTCATCATAGCTGTGGGTGACACACAACCATTTGTCATCCCCAACAAGGCTGCACTGTTACCACTGGTAGTGTTACTGGTCTCCACATACCTCCAGTATTCCTCATTGGTGAAAAGCAGAGTTTTCCCAGTGTCTTTGATGTTCACGGCTGCATCGATTTTCCGAATAGTCTTGGGGAGACCAAGTTTGTGAATATATTTTGGGTAGCCATCCACAAGGTTGTATCCATTCAAAGCCCACATTTTGATCCCTAGTGAAACATGGAATAAATTTAAGGTGTAAACACATTGTTCTGTCTATTTAGGATATGACCAGAAAGTATATAAAAAAACCTCACCACTAAATATGATGACCACATCCTTCTCTGGGTTCTCGTAAGCGGCATCTACTTTACTGGGGATGGACGGCCACGTGGACTTAATCAGTGTCAGTTCAGGCTCCACCATCTGAGGATGAATACGCCAGTAGTAACTGCAACAAGGTGAGAAAACACAGCATGATGAACATACATACATTTACAGAGCTTTTATTTTCCCAGAGCTTAGGCAGAAAAATGAACTCTTCTTCACAGATTGTGTCCAAAGGTTACAGATTAGATAACAGGGTTACATCCCTGCAGAGTGAAGAAGAAGCCAATCGTTGTACCTGTCTTTGAAGATGATGGTTTCTCCTCTGAGCTCTGTGGCAGCATCAAAACTCAACGCGGGGTCACACCTTTTTGGGGCGTCTGGCCTTGGCTTCACTTTCTTTGGATTTGGGTTCGGACCTGTGATTGATTGACAATTGACATCTGACATTAATGCTCTTGTCACACCATAAACAAGTCCTCCTTTATCTTGAAGTTACGTTTACAACCAAACTTAATGATCAGATCGTGCATACTCCTACCATAGAGATCTTGAATTCCTTTGATGTCATCTTCAGACAGCAGATAGCCTGTAGAGTAGGTGTAGATGGGGTACATCAGGGCACCTGGGTCTGAAGAATGGGACATCCCCAGGGCGTGACCCAACTCATGAGCTGCCACTACAAACAGGTTGTATGCTGAAAGAAAAAGATACTGCTTAACGGTAGTAATCATTAGAATAACGTTTAATTATTGCTGAATTTCCTTTTGGATAATTCTTACCTGATGAATCTTTGGTCCAGTTCTCATCCTCATCAAAGTGAGTGTCCCCTCCAATGCCTTGGCCTGGAGGGTAGGCATGAGCCAGCAGACCATCAGGGCCATCAAACGGGTTGTAGTCTCCGTGCTCTTCAGAATAAAGGGTAGGCAATGAGTGGAAATGCACCATTGCAACTCCTAAATGTTTACACAGTGCCTTGCAAAAGTATTCAGACCCCTTGAACTTTTCAACCTTTTGCCACATTTCAGGCTTCAAACATAAAGATATAAAATTGTAATTTCTTGTGAAGAATCAACCACAAGTGGGACACAATCATGAAGAGGAATTAAATTTATTGGATATTTTAAACTTTTTTAACAAATAAAAAACTGAAAAGTGGGGCGTGCAAACTCTGGAAAACTCTGCCATGCGAAGTTATTCGGCCCCCTTGCGTTAATCCTTTGTAGCATCACCTTTTGCTGCAATTACAGCTGCAAGTCGCTTGGGGTATGTCTATCAGTTTTGCACATCAAGAGACTGAAATTCTTGCCCATTCTTCCTTGCAAAACAGCTCGAGCTCATTGAGCGTTTGTGAACAGCAGTCTTCAGCTCTTTCCACAGATCCTTGATTGGATTCAGGTTTGACTTGGCCGTTCTAACACCTGGATACGTTTATTTGTGAAGCACTCCATTGTAGATTTGGCTTCATGTTTTGGATCATTGTCTTGTTGGAAGATAAATCTCCGTCCCAGTCTCAGGTCTTTTGATACTCCTTCCATTTTAATATGACTGCTTGCACGGTGCTCCTTGAGATGTTTAAAGCTTGGGAAATCTTTTTGCATCCAAATCCGGCTTTAAACGTCTCCACAACAGTATCTCGGACCTGCCTGGTATGTTCCTTGGTCTTCATGATGCTCTCTGTGCTTTAAACAGAAGCCTGAGACTATCACAGAACAGGTGCATTTATACAGAGACTTGATTACAAACAGGTGGATTCTGTTTATCATCATCAGTCATTTAGGACAACATTGGATCATTCAGAGATCCTCACTGAACTTCTGGAGTGAGTTTGCTGCACTGAATGTAAAGGGGCCGAATAATATTGCAGTTTTTTATTTGTTAAAAAAGTTTCAAATATCCAATAAATTTCATTCCACTTCACGACTTGTTGTTGATTGTTCACAAAAAATTAAAATTTTATATCTTTATGTTTGAAGCCTGAAATGTGGCAAAAGGTTGAAAAGTTCAAGGGGGCTGAATACTTTCGCAAGGCACTCATGAAAACACAACCCAAACTCTCTGTACCTCTTGATCCAAAGCTGATCATAATGTCGGCATTGCCTTTGTAAAGCTTCTTAAAAATCAGAGGAGTAACGGCAGACCAAAGGTTAAGAGCGCAGCGGATGGCTTTGTCTACATCCGCCTTCTTCAGATCCGGCGTGTAATTCACGATCCTGGAACATCGGGATATAAAAGCTAAAATTACACTCATACAAAAATACTTTTGCCACCTCTTACACTATATTGACCCACTTCATACCTGAATGTGATGTTGTTACTTTGCCATTTGAGGTTTTGAGGGAAGTGGTTATACTCCCCAATGTCTGGAACACCACATCTGGCCTGCTTCATCACATCTAAAGTATTATCATCCAGATTCCCGGTGATCTTTGAAGTAAAAGAGGTGGAAAATGCATATTTCACATAAATGCATATAAAGAATATTTCATATAAATCAGCAGACTTTTTATCTTCAGTGGGGAGCCTTTATCTAATATATACAATATATAATTATCTAAATTTTCAAAATAATTATCACAATTTCTTTGATAATTACTGGTGATATTTTTTTGAGCAATTATATTCATGATCGTAAATCTAATCACCTCTAGTTTGAAGAATCTCTGCATTTCCTTGATCTTTGCCTTAAAGGAATCTGACAACGTCCTTCTCTCCTGGAGGCCAGCCAAAGCACCATAGAAGCGTTGAATGTATTTCTGTTTGAAACAGAGCAAACAAACAAACAAACAAACAAAAAAGATGGATATGAATCTTGCTTGTGTAATTTTTTCCTGTTACAGCTTCTTAAAAATCAGAGGAGTAACATGTTGGTTAAACAGAAAAAATAAAGCCAGTTGAAGGCTAACTAAAGACGGACTAAGAGATCTCACCTCAGCTACAAGCCGGTTTTCAGCATCAGACTCCACAGGTCGAGCAGTGCACTGGGCGGCCAGCACCAGCAGCAGCAGCACAGCTGTCATTCTTCTTGGCTCACAGTTGTTTCCTGGGGTGTAGAAGCTCAGAGTGGCCTTTATACTGTTTTGAGACAACTTTTTTTTTTCCCAGCTGTTCCAAGTGATTCATGTGAAAGCACCTACCCACTTCCCCTAGAGAATGTAGAGAATGAAACTTCAGGAACTGTGGTTTGAATCTCCTTTGAACTCATTGCTCTGATAACACAATTCCTATTTCCTAAATGACCACAAGACATTAGCCAACAGATTTAAATGGAAATGTTTGTAAGGCAAAATTAGGCAACCGTTTAGTATTTTTCGTGTGGGAAATTTTAAAGGGATGCCTTTTTGGCAGGAAATACTGCCAGCTTTGTTTTGATAATGTTACTTATTATTCTCTATGCATCTTCTGCAGTTAGATGACAGAAAAGTGCCTGACCATAAACCACAGGGGATTTTGTGAATTCTGGCCTCATGATCGTCTGTGTCTTATTTTAGCTCCAAGTGTTTTAGGACATATGACTAACAAACACATTCTGAAAAAAAGAAGATGTGATGAAAAAACAAATGTCGTTTACATTTCCTGTAACACTATTTGACATAGGATGTGGTCATATCTGAGGTTTAGTCAACCACAGAACAACAACATTTATATGGCTCATTAAATTCAGAATAATTGATTATTAGAACAGTGAGTTTAAATATTTAAATACACAAAAAAACCCAAAAAGCTCGACGACTCAGTGACTGCTACTAAAGATTGCAGTAACTCTTTGCTTTAACTATACAGTATATGGACCAATTGTGCTTACTGTATGTGTGTGATCAGATTCAAGAAAGAAAATCCCAAAATGTGATTTTATTTGCATTTCAGTAAATCCTATTTGTTCTAGAAACAAACAAATATTCTTACACTTATCACTATACACTGCTACTCATTCAGCAGCATCCTTTAGGTCAGATACAGACCATTTCAGTATAATCGTAATTATACGAAGTGGATAGTGTCTCTATACATCAGCTCCCAGTGAACTTTCCAAACATTTAAAGTACCTAAAAATCTTCAGAGCAAGAACAGACATGCTGGCTGTTAACCTACAGCTGCTCCATCCTACTCGTGTCTGTCAGCAGTAACAAAGCGACGGAATGATTTGCTCCGTGTGTAAAAGGGGAATTCTTTAGGCAATGACTCCAAAATCACTCCGACTCTAAACTGGGAAACAGCTGTACTATCCTAAATTAAACGCTATAAATAATGAAACTTATACTTGTTTTAAACACACTTTTGGAAATTGTATTGTAATAACAATGTTTTGTAAGATACAACAAATTGTGCATTCAACCTTCAGCATTGTTATTCTTTAAAAAGTTTAGGTTTTAAATTTTCTATCTTCTGATGTTTTTTCAATACAAAGTTGAGGGATTATTCAAAAACAAACAAACAAACAAATGGGAATTGTCTGATTTAGAAAAAATGAATGAAAAAGGTTGCCTGTCTTTCATTAGGAATATCATGTGTAATGTAGGTATATAACAAACACTGTGGTTTTCAGATGGCGCTTGAATGCTCCTGACTCATTTTAGGGGAAGGAAGCAGTCGGGGATTTTTGATGTATTTTTAAAAATGGTCATGAGCAGACACACATACACACAATACACTCTCATAGACATGTAAAGATCAGTTTTTTTTAAACTTTAAAATTTTCTTCTTTACATCAAAAGACTGAAAACTGGCCTGATTTAAGATGTAAATCTGTTAACCTTAACTGCACAGTTAATGACACTAAATGATATAATGTTATTTTTACCATAGGAAAAAAAAAACCCCAAAAGCTTTGACCTAGATTTGAGTATGACAGGAGACTTGCTTACTGGACTGTAAAACCTTTTAAAGCACACTGTAGGCCTGCTGTGTGAGAATCTTTGGTATGTTTTATGTGCTGGACCCTAACCAGCACCTAAGTTGTGAAGGGCAAAAAGGCGAGGCACACCCTGAACAGATCTGCAGTCCATTCCTGGCAGGTCACGTTCACATTTTGGAGAAATCACCACAGCACAGACTATTGTAGCCCCTGTGCAGAAGAACATGGTTAGAAATCAAAGTGTATGCTTTTATTCCTTTTTTCTCGTTAGGTATTGGGTTGGGTTGTTTTATCGTTTGCATGCATAATTGGAGTCGTAAGGGTTTCCTTGAGGGGCGGGGCTAAAAATGGGCAACATCGCATGGGACGTCATCGCAAGTGACCACAGACCTCATGGGGATGTGCGGCAGGTCGAGAAGTTTCCAAAAAGGTATACATGTAGGTGACCGGAAAAGCGCACAATTGGAATGAATCATAAGCATTCTTCAGTATTATTAGGCCCGATATTGTGTGTCATTTTATAGAATATGCACCGGTCTCCTCATTACAGGGCGCTGAATTTGACCTTCGTTTTTTTGGTCAAAATGATCAATTGTTTGTGCAATGGTTCGCACCATCTTGGCCCGAACAGCCTATAAATCTAATAGCTTCTGTACAGACCCAGCCTGAGCCTAAAACTATGGACACAAGCCAATAGCTGCAATAGCATCCCCTAGAGAAGCAAACAAAATTTGTATGGAGGTCTACAATTTTATTTGCCTGCACCAAATTTGCCAAAGACATTCTCGGCATCATCCTGATCAAAAAAGCCAATCGCACCCATGCCTTATCTGGAACGCTGCAGCTGTGACCACACCCCTAATTCCCCATTGGATTACAATTGGAAAACAGACTTTTCTGCGTGACATACTTTATTTAGGTGTTTTGAGCTGTACATTGATCAAAAACATTCCCCCTAAAGCCCTCTCTGATGTTGCATATCACAGGGGCGTGGCCCTGGCGCCATGGCGAACCTCAATCCTTCGCCGTGAGATTTAGATTCACTCTCATTCGCATGTCCTTTGCCCGTTTGAACTTAGACTTCACAGCTGTGATAAAGACACTCCCCTGAACAAATGCCCATAACATTATTGAATGCCAGTCTAGCACCACCTAGTGGTAAGAGGAAGTTGCTGTTATTCACACACTCATTGTCCAATCTCTACCAAACGTCACGAGTGTGATAAGGACACACCCATGTGATATTATTCAATAAAAGTCTAGTGCCACCCAGTGGCCACAGGAGGTTTCTCTACAACAAGCAATTTGTCTGATCTGCACCAAACTTCACGAGTGTGATAAGGACCCACACCTGAAAACATTCTTATGATTTTAAATGACACTCACAGTGCCACCTATTTGAAACAGGAACTTACTGAAACTCAAACAGTGATTGTGTAATCTGCACCAAACTTCACAACTGTGATAAGGAACCATTCCTCAAGACATCCACGTGACACTGAATGACAATCGCAGGGCCACCTAGTGGAAACAGATACATTCACTGCTCTAAAACAGGGGATTCCAATTAGCAGGACAAGAGGCTTCCAGGTGGATTGAGTGGTGGTCACGGGGGCTCACAGGTGGCAAGAGCGGGGTTCGCGGCACCTCACAGGTATTGAGAGCGGGGAGCACGGCGACTCACAGGCATTGAGAGTGGGTTTCGCGGTGGCTCACAGGCGGTGAGGGCCTTTTTGCGCTTTAATTATGTTTGTGGTTGTACTGTGACAAAATATGGAAAAGTTCAAGGGGTGTAAATACTTTTGCAAGCCACTGTATAATAAATCTGCAAATATAGAGAAGTAGAATGACTAAATGCAAGTGCGGCAGAAGCCCAACTTAATCAATTCCACCCAAGCAACGCTCGTACAGGTTTCTTTTCAGCACTGTAGCCAGGCTGACAAAGAGTCAGAGCTCTGTTGAGCCCAGTATTCCTTTCACTTTAACTAGTAACGACTTCATGGATTTCTTTACAAACAAAATTTTAGATATTAGACAAAAAAATTATTCATAACCATCTCAATGACTTATCTTCATGTTCGTTTGCTTTCAGCACTGCTGATATTTGTTTAGATTCTTTTGTTCAAATTGGTCTTTCAGAGTTAACTTCAATCGTTACTTCCTCCAAACCATTAATGTGTTTATTAGATCCTATTCCTACTAGACCGCTCAAAGAAGTTCCTCCATTTATTGATACTTCAGTCTTAAATATGATCAATTTGTCTTTATTAGTTGGCTATGTACCACACAGTAACGTGCAGTGAGATTCATGGCTGGTGAAGCGCTGACGTCATCACATCAGATTTACAAACATATGAACCTACAGAGCAGCATCACCATTTGATTGGCAACAGTTAATGTGTTTTGTTTAAAATGTCATATCAGCATTCTATGGAAGCTTGTTTCCGCCACTAAAAAAATAAAAATCACCAAATTTCGACTTGTTTTCTCGAAATTTCAAGAAATTAAGTCTGCTGGGGGGTTCCCATGATGCACTGAGTGTTTCTTTTCATTCACCTCTTTTTACTCTGTTCATACCCTATTGTGCATTTTCTCATTACTTATTAGTAATCCCTCTCTCTCTCTTCCACAGCATGTCTTTCCCCAACCGGTCGCAGCAGATGAAAGCCCCTCCCTGAGCCTGGTTCTTCTGGAGGTTTCTTCCTGTTAAAAGGGAGTTTTTCCCTCCCACTGTCGCCAAGTGCTTGCTCATAGGAGGTCGTTTTGACTGTTTACGCTGTAATTATTGTAAGATTTTATTGTAAAATAAAAAGCGCCTTCAGGCGACTGTTTGTTGTGATTTGATACTATATAAATAAAATTGAATTGAAATGAATTGAAAATACTAATATACAACTTATATCTCAGCAAATGTTTGTTTTTCTTTCTGTCATTTACTTTTTTTAAAGGATGCTATTACAGTACATAAACAGAACGTTGTGAGCACAGCTGTGTGTTGTTCTGGGTGTGTTTCATTCTGAAACTGTCTCCCCTCCACTCTGTGTCCTTCACCCACATGATAGTCTTTCACCCACCACCATCACCCAGTTAAACCAATCACTTGCAGCATCTCTGCAGACACACAGTCACATTCAGTACCAGTTTAAAATCAAACCAACAGACAGAAACGCCCTCCTTTTGTTTTCTGTCATTTGATGACGATGACACATGAAGCTGGTGGATATAAGAAGGCAGAAGTGCGAGTGTGAGTTTGTGTGTGACCCACATGTGTGTACATAGACATCTGTTATGTGTAAACATCAAAACGAAACTGAAAGTGCCACATCATTTACAAGCAGGAGCCCAAATGGAGAAAAAGAAAAATATTTCTGTGAGGATCCAGAGTGGAAAGAAGGAGGAGACCCCGGCTGGTCGGTTTGAATTTTGACTTTTCGGTAATTACAGGTTGTGAAGGTCTCCAAACTGTGTTTCTCTTTTTCTTTCTTCAAACTTCTTGGCAGTGCTGGGAGCATTACCACACCTCCTCTGAATATAAAAGTCAGACCCTCTGTCACAGCATTAGTCTCTGACCTTATTTTAGGAAGGTTTCCTTAAGCTCAAACTTAAGCTGGTAAGTTTTTTTATTACAATTTTTACTGATCATCTGTTATATGGATCAACAAATTTTCAGATGGACATTTTGATATTTTCAGTCACGTTTAAGAAAAGCTCACCAACGCTAAAGATGCGACTTCTCAGCCAGGCCTCTTTCTACAAATGTGTATTTAAGCAGAGGGTCTGCTCCTTTACTGCTACTTTTACTGAACAATATCAAACATGTGTGTCAGTTTGTTCATTGTTGGTTCCTGGTTATGCAAATATGTAAATATAATACACAGTAGCAGTTCAGCACCTCCACACTGGAAGGTTGAAGCTACCAGAGAAGATGTTTAACTAAAGGTCTTTCTTTAATGAACTTTTGATCACTTTGTGTTTCCTGTTTTCCACAGATGCCAAACATCACCATGAAGCTGCTGACTGTGTCGGCACTTCTTTGTGCACTGATGGCTCTGACCTCTGCTGCTGGTGGGTATCACGGTATGCTGTCCATTATGTGTATGTGTAAGTTGTGTAACCATTCAACCTGTGAGTGGTAACAGATGTCCAGCTGCTTTAAGCTTTTGGGCCCACTGCTCGCACCACACTAACAGAATCTGTCAACAGGTGGGAAGTTTTTAATCAAATATGCAAATAAAGTTAACTCCCATATTCAATCTTGTGTGCCAAAATAATGGTGATGATAATATTTTTAAAAAAATCACAACGTAATTTTCTTGAAATCATTAATCCAACTTTATTTTCTCATTGTAATTCAATAAACTTAGAAAAAAATCAAAGGAAACACAAAGACTCTTTGGTCAAGTACTGAGTTCACGGATCAATGAAGAAGCCAAACAAGAACACCCTGATATCCGACATGAAAGTTAGGACAAATATACGCGTGTAAATTAAATATGAGAAAAACGTCTTCATTCCATGTCCAGCACTATAGTTAAAATAACAATCTTCCCTCTAAAGCACTCATTTCCCTGCTCATACATTGGACTGTGTGTCTTCCTCTGTCTCATTTTAATATGCATTTATTACTTCTAGGCTGGATTATTGTAATTCATTACTATCAGGCTGCCCTAACAGCTCCCTGA
>VOQJ01039468.1:0-10153 GCA_015052665.1 Apistogramma diplotaenia | reverse complement strand
CGGGGACGACCGCGAGGGTGACAGGAATGATGGGAACATCTGCACAGGTAATGAAATGCAAACAAACAAAAAAAAAAAAAGAGCAATACAAACAGCATTAAGAATAAGTAGAAACACGTGTTTGGCTGAGTGTGTTTCAGCTCCATGAGGGTGGAGTTGTGGTTTCAAGTTGTCTGATTATAAAGTCAAGGAGTAGGAACAGGGACTGTTTTACATTTTCAGAAATCTGCCCTTACTAAACATGGCTATCAAAGCAATTTTTGTACAACAGATTATTTTCTTGCTTCTAAATATTTCTTTTTGAAAAGATACATTTTTAGTGGTTTAAAGAAAATGCTCGAGCAGAACTTTATTACAGAGAGACACCTTCCCAGCACTATGTTTCTATTATTTAACACGCAGTTACACAAGGAAAAGAGCAGCAGTATAATGTGCTAAAATCAACTTCCTTTCATAAGTGACAAGCCCAGGGAACCATTTCGAAGGGGGGGGGGTCTTATAGAAACAGCAAAACTAATTTTAAAAAATAATTTGCTTGTATAAGTTCATGTATAATTGATTAAAATAGACAAGTAGAGGCCAAAATATGAACAAATCATTAATAATAGTCACTTTCAAGTATGGCTACAATCAAAAACAGTAAAGATTGTTAGCTTATATCAAGTCTAAATAGTTAAAATAGCTTGTTGAAGAATACCTAGCTGTTATATGTAGCACAATGAATGGTTACAGCTCTGTAATTCTGTATAATCATTTTGTACAAGTCCCACTGATGTTAATGTTTAATGTTGTGTGCCAGACTAAGTAAAACTATATGTCCCACTTCTCTGGCATGTGGCTGTTTATCCACGGGAGCTTTATTCTTCTCACTGACAGTGGAAAGTCTAGTACACATCTAATTATTTTTGCCCTCGGGGCCTGTCAGAATCGAAATAACATTGCAAGTGCTTCTCATCATGACTTCAAGACTCCAAATGTCATTCAAGCATGCGTCAGTGTTTCCAGATGTAGATCAACATTTCTTAAAAATTCTTGAACGCAGGGAGCAAACTGAGAAAATGCATCCCAGCATCTGGCAAATGTTAATGACTGCACTGACTGCAGAAGAAATGTGAAAATAATCATATGCTTGGAAATTCTTTTATCTGAATGGTGTTTTACAATGGAAAGGCTATTCCAGAAAGGCATTTTAATAGTGAGATAAAAGAGCCGCTGCTTGTTTTTGTCAGATAACAGTGATTGAATCGGTTTTTTTTTTCCCCTCCCTTTGTAATGATTAGAAATGTTTGGCAAAGTTATCCAATAAATTGCTCTGCATCCGGAGATTTCATGGACCCTTCAGAGCTGTGGATTCTCATTACACATACAACTGATGAGTGATGTGGAAAATTTAGCATATTAGGAATGCTTGCTGGTTAATTTCATGCACTGAATACAATAATTTCGCCAGCCATCTCAGAAAAGAGACAAAAAGATGTGCCGAGGTGTCTGCTACACAGGCACACATGTAAAAGGAAAAGCCCCAAATAGATGACAACATTTTGTCACCGTGTAACATTTTCAATTTGTGTTTTTTGTGGGTGGCAAGTTGAAAATGAAGAAGAACATGAGGTTTGTTTTTACTGTATCCATCGGAGCTGTTTAAATACAAAGTATCAAATATAGATTCATTTATTTCTGATATATTTGATATATAGGGGAGAAGAGATGAGCTCATGTGTTTCAGCCATTATGATCATCCCCATCTAGAGAAGGTTTTTTTTCTTCTTAATACCCCGTTTTTGGCTGACTTCTTTTTCCAGATAATGGAACACAGAGTTTCTCAGCTATCTCACAAATTAGATGAAAAGGAGTCTGAAAGCCCGGCTGGTTCTTGAGGCTTCCAGATACGTAAATAGACAACGCCTCTGCAGAGACCTCGAGGTCAAAGCAAAGGCTCCGCTGAGATTGACCTTTTCAGAGTTCCCCATAATAGTAGTACCTCACAGGATAGTGAGACTAACTCTTAAAAAACTAACATGCATTGTCTGTTTTGACAATCCCTGATTTTAAAAAAAGAAAAAAATCTCAGTATTTCACTGTTGTAATTAGATCATCGGTGAGTCAAACATTTATGATCACTGATATGTTCCTTCATCATAGAGAACTTGGACACTAAGCCAAAGTCTTTGTGCTGTAAATACTCACCCAAAAAGTTATCACTCTGTAAATGCAAACGGTCCCCAACAAATCCACTATTTAATCCTTTTTCATTATTATTTTTTTCCACTTACCAACTGTGAGAGGAAAATGTTTAGCCTTGTAAACATTTTACGATCAGTTTATAAATGTTTCCTTCTGTGGGAACCAATGGGCTTAGGACTTAATCACATGGATAAGGTAGAAGAGCTGAAATCAACAGAGAAATCATCCACTTTTAGTCTTTTAATGGAATTTATTGATAAAAAAAAGAGTAAACATTTCTTATGAGAGAAAGGGGCAGCCTTTCTGCCACCTGAATTTAGCAGATCAGCAGACACGGTGACTCTAGCTGAGGCACTTTCTGTAGCATTTTCCCTCCCTGTCTCTCTTTTTCCTGGTTTCGCCTCCCTCCTTGTTGCTTCCGTCAGATTCCCTTACACGCCTCCCTCTTCTCCCACAGAGATATTTGATGGTAGATGTATCTTTTCAACCGTGTGACAGGAGGCCAGCAGGCGTCCTCGTCCTAACCCCGGCAGCTCTGACTGACAGCTGTGGAAACTTGTGGAGGGGTGTGGGGTATATACTGTAGCAATATAATTCCTACAGTTGGATGTTATGCCAGTCTGAGGCTTAGTGACTTAACTTTCCTATTTGCTGTAGGGGAGGGATGAGGTCTTGTATTACAGAAGAGTGGTTTACACTCCTACATCCACTGTTCCATTGCCAGACTTACTTTGTTACTGAACGTACAGATCACATGAGCCATTATTCATTTAATTTGTCTTGCTATCACAGGATCTGGTCAGATTTAGAAATATTTGAGCTTTGTCCCAATGTTGTGAAAATAATATATGAATAAATTAAGATTAAAAGTAATTAAACCTCAGATTTCACCTGCTGTGGAGCAGTGGAAAACCACAGACTGTCCTCAGCAATGTCACTGGTCTCCATCCCCTACCATGGAGCTGCACCGAGGGAAGCACGGAGTGCGAAAAGAGGAACCTTGTTAAAGGTCAGGCATGATGGCACAGCTCTTTTAATTCACAGCTTTTTTTTTCTCACATCTCACAGGGAATGGGTTGTGCAATTGTGGCAACTGTGAGTGCTGGGACGGCTGGACGGGGAATGCTTGCGAAATCTGGGTGGGAGAAGAATACTGAGGCGGACAGAGAGCAGGACGCCGAGTTCGGAGAGTTGAGGCGCGGCCGCCCGGTGTGACCAGGAGCAGCACGAGTCACGACCAAGCTGGCGAAACACCACGTTATCGAAACCACGGGGGGAGGAGAAAGGAAGACTAAAACATGAATGTAATTCTGCGTATCACAAACAGCATTCATTATTTTATTGTACTGGTTGCAAACTGTCCTCGTTAAGACTGGATTTTGTAGATGAAAAGAAACAACCATAGCTCTCTGCTTAAATCATATTACAATGTAAACATTTATGTTTTCAAAGCAGTTTTTGATTATTTTTTTTATATATATGTATTGTAGGAACGCTTACATATTTCAAATGGCTACATATAATAGGATGCAAGCACATGACAGTTTCAAATGCTGGAAAGAGGATAACATGTATCATGATGGCATGACAAGAGAACGTTATGTTTGATGCTGTGGAAGGTATTGCGGTCTGTTTTTACCGGTACCATGTGGTCTGTCCTTCCCACGCTGGACTGAAAGTTTACTCCAAAGCTCAAGGCATAGGTTACGCTGAGGTTTTTTATTTCTTTTTCATAATAAAACATTAAATGTGCCGCATGACACAACATTTTGCATGGAAAACAATGCAAAGACCTTAATCATACATGGTTACAAATCTGTTATAACATGACATAACTCCAATGGGCATACTTGCAATGGTATATATAGAGATATATATTAGAAAATAAATCATTTTAATAGTGCCTACTCTTCTCCGCCTGGAAATCACCCCAAACAATCTGCCCCGAAACCTATACTGTCTTAGTAGTGATAAGGTTAAATTCTAAGTGGAAGAAACAAAGAGAAGGGAATAAATAGTTCAGTTGTGGCATGCTGGATGTCCATGTCACTTCAAATGGTGGTATCAGGGGATGAGAGCTGCACTGACACAAGAGCTCAGTCACCACTTGAAAAAAGGACCGATAAGAAGTCACAAAGAAAATTTAATGTAAATTCTACTTTGGCCTTTTTCATGCTTAAACTAGCCAATCCCCTCTGTTTTCTTTGTCCCCCAAAAATGACAGGTGCAATAATATACTGCACACTATATTGCATTAAGTATGTTACTGACATTACAGTATACCTTTATATAAATATTTTTTATTCAATATGTTGTATGTGTGTATACAACAAACACAAACTGTATAGTGTAGACAAACTCGTTGCATATATGTAAAATTAGCGGAACATACCAACAGTTCTTGATTGACACAGCCTACAACATGCAGTTCATCAATGCCATCCTCTCCCCATGCAACAGATGGGACAACATACAAAACAAGAGGTCGAAAACAGAAGCTGGGATGCACTTGTAACACATTTGAACGAATGGGGTAACGAGGCAAAAGTGCTTGGGATCTGGAGACAAAAAAAAACAAAACACACGCAACCATTATGTGAGAGAAATGAGGACAAACAAAACGAATGGTGGCTACAGCAACCTGGACACGTGTACTTTTACACACTGGTCATTTACAAAAATAAAGCCAGCCTTGAAGGAGCCAGTTAACTGGGCTGCAGGGCTGGGGCAGTCACCAGCCCAGCATGTAGAGTTTGTAAGAGTGGAGGATGACAGTGGTTTCCAGCTCCTTTTATGTGTGTGTGCATGTGTGTGTGTGTGTGTGTGTGTGTGTGCGTGTGCATGTGTGTGTGTTTTATGCCATCTTTAGCATCAACAGCTTTGTACAGACAAATATTGATATCAATGTAATGTGCTTTGATGTGCTGTAATAAGAAATGGCCATGTATAATCCCAATAAACTCAGAAAATTATATTTACCAACTCAATTTCTAAATATAGTTGCGCTTTTAGCAGCATACAGCAGCAACAATCTACTTAATATTCTAAATCTTACTTAACTAAAACTATTAGGAAAACAAAAATCGTTAAAGCGAGACAAACAGAAATGTATTGATCACACAGAGCTTTGATAAACCGCTAACAGTCGTGATGAAAATGCAAAACAAAGTGCAGTGAGTTCCCCTCAGATCAGCTGTGAGTGTGCTGCAGCCGTGATACATGCCTGTTCAACTCCTACACTGAGCTTCAGTGTGCATCCATTTACACATAGTGAAGAGCAATGCCCATACCTTATTCCTCATAGAAAATACATGCATGTGATTATTCAAGGTATATGTATTTCTCCAAAATGACATCAGTCAAGACCTTTTGCGCATCTGAGCAGAGTTGATTATTTTGGACAGAACAAATGCTATCACAGTGAAAGCTTAAGTGGATTGAATCAGAGAGAGAACCGAGATTTGTTTTCTTATATCTCTTTTGCTCTTTTTTTTCTCTAAAGAATCAGTTCTTCTTGGGATGAAAAAAAAGACTTTGGTCATTTCAGAATGGATACATCTGAGTGTGGATTTTCAGTGAATAATGCTACGCGTCATCTATATGGATGTATAGGGTGGGTGAGGCACCTTTGGCCCAGTGGGGACTGGGAACTTGTTTTTGCATGCCGGGAATCAAGGTCCAAACAGGCACATGATAGGCCAAGATGATCAGAACTGGACTCTGCATGCTGAGCTAGAAGACAAATTCTCTCATTATAATAATAATATCTAGTCATTTAAAAAGTTATGATTTTTAATAGTCATTTTCCCTAAGTTTTATACAGTGAAAATGTTATAATATAAGCCATCTCTTGTATAACTGCTGCAAGAAGAGAGAACACATTATTAACCTTGTCCATGCTTTAGTTTGCTGAACCAAATAGGGATGCAGCCAGTGTAAATGTCACCTACTGGTTTTCAGCCATGTTGTTTTCTGGCTTTATGTAGACACTGCTGTAAGGTGGCTGCCAGTGCTGCAGTAGTAGACCATCTGGGTCAAAGCCACAAGCCTTGCCTCATAGTCCAAAGAAGTCGGTGAGTGAGGGACAGAGGCCTACAAGGCCTAGAGATATTCCTAGAGCCCACGCTCTGAAATAAGATTAAAGAAAAATAGACTTCAGATTTTCTATTTACCAGAGAAGGCGGACAGAACCGCTGGTGGGACCTAGATAGTGATATGTATACACCATTCCTTACAGCGCTCTCCCACCCACACACACATCTGTTTATAAATGTGTATGTGTGTTTGTATGTGTGTAGGGAGCTCCTCACATTGATTGCAGTGGCGGTAATTAGCACTTCATCAGCTATGATTGCAGGAGCTATCTGCCAGCCTCCAGTGTGTTTTACTGGCTGATAAAAAGGACAAAAAAAAACCAAACAAACAAACGAAAAACCCAGCAAAGTCTCAGATTTTCTACACAAACTTTGTGTGTCTGTCTGTAAGTGTGTGCATATCGTAGGCAAGAAGACAATTTGGACTCTTTCCTATATGTGTTCGCTTTTTTATGCCGCATCTGTGTTCATGTGTTTCTTAGAAAATCACACAACTCCCTTGCAAAATGTTTTCTAGGTTACTCGACAAAGAGAAAAGTGTGACTAAAGATAGAAATAAAGGGAGAGGGGGACATGTAAAAAATAGAGGACAACAGTCCAAATAGTTACTCTATCTATACAGTCTCTATCCCAGAACATAGCTGGTGAACTGTGGTATAGAAAATAGATCTGAAGGTACACAGACTCTGCTGCAACAGGGCATTATAGAGAAGGGGGGGGGGGAGGTTTCTAGGACGAATCATCATCATCAAGCAAAGTACCAGAAGCGTCATTGTGAAACACACGTCCTCCTGAGCTGGGCAAACCCAGCCACCTCAGAATCCATCTGCCTGTGCTGAGACAGCTGGAGAATTTGGGAGAATGAGGTGGAGAAAAGGGAGGAGCAAGAGAAGAAAGGAAAGGAGGTTCGCCTGGATCTGATCCACAGAAGGGTCTGGAGTCTAGTTGGATAAGGCCCTGTCTCCGTCGCATTCCTCCCCTCCAACACATGCATACACCCTGGGCACTGGTGTGGCTATGTGGTGGGTTTGTCGGGCTTGCTGACAGGTTTTCCTCCGTTCATCACTGCCGGCTCACTTGTGCTTTTACTGGGAGGTACCGCTGCCTTGGGCACTGTCTCTCCAACATCATGCAACGATGGCTCTCTGTACATGGCAACTGTGGGGGAGGGGGAAAGCATTAAGGAAAGAAAACAGAAAGAGTTTACCTGTCTAGAGCTACTAAAGCAGCATCTGTCCCCTAAAAATACTTGTTCTTAAGTACTTATATGCAGTAATTTCATTGTTTATGTGACAATAAAAGTTGCTCTTATTCTTCTTCTAATTCCATATCTCACACATTGAAGCCGCTCTGCAATTTACAGAGGACAAAAAAACAAAACAAAACACAATAATACACATTTTGATTAACTGGGCTTTGGACTAACATCCTGACTCGCTTTTTTTCACCATCCGGGCTCATGGAGGCACAAGACACAATCTGAACACAAAGGCTTTATGACAAAACTGCAAAAGTGTGTGATTATCCCCCACTTCACTGCCACTACACTACAGCTGTAATACTGCCTTGACAGGACACTTCAACTTGATTCTCTGCTTAAATAATTCGGTGCAATCAGGCTGGCGGCTGACAAAAGTGATGGTGGCATCTGCTGGACTATCAACCTTTCATGCTGCACTTACAGAACAGCCCTGTGCTGTATGCACACGAGCAAAAGAGTCAATCGGCACAGAAATACAAAAATACTATAATATTTTCTATATATTTCTATGTGGTAGTCATACAATTAGTATTATACAATCATGTCATGTAGTATGAAGTAACTGTTTTATAATAAAATAAGGGCAAAGCATGCTATGTCGGTTTTGACTGTTTTCACCCCCACATACGCACGATGTGTCCTGCTGTAAAAAGACATCAGTTTACAGCAACAAGTTCATTACATGCAAGAATAACCAGGGAAAAAGTGCTTTAGTTTTTAAAAAAGTAAAGACAAAACAATATGTAAAAATGCAATACTGAATTCATAGAAATATTTTATTTATCACTGATCCCTGTGTGTCTGCTACATACCTTCTAATGGCTTGGGCAGGAAGTGAGCAGCTGGTTTTGTTTTTTTCACTCGGTTCCCCTTCATGGCTTGGCCTTCTTTATTGAGCCCTAGGAACCAAGCTCTTCCCGACTCCTGTTGTCTGTACAACATGGACGAGTAGATCACATAGTAGTTCTCGAACACCGACTCTTTGAACTTGCATTCTGCTGTAAAGAGCTCCTGCGGGGAGACACAAAAAGGCGCAGACAGTTTTTAAATAAGGCTTTAGTCTTGCTTTGGCTTTACTACAAAAACAAATACACACGATATTTCATGAGACTACGAATTGCGGCATGGCGGGACATTAAAGCAGACTCGAATGAATGATTGATGACTCACATTGTGTAAGAATAAAACCGTTTTCAGATTCATAATTCATATTTGATCTAGAATGAGGGTAACCAGGACAAGGGTCAACTTTATTTCAAGCTCACAATGCACAGAATAATGTTAAAGCAGCCAGAGAAACCACCCTACTAGTTAAAATGAACTTCATACTTCTGCCGGTCTTGAAAAGGATGAGCACTGCAGAGCATCCGCTGGTGTAATCATGTCTGATTCAAGCCGAGCCTAACGACCTGAGCTGACAAAATGCAACTCTCATTCTCTCCTTGGCCTTAACCTTGACATCCGATGTAAGAGCACCCGTTTAGTCAATTAGCTCATGTTCCCGGCAGAAAGCATAGATTGTTAGACTCTGACCCCAGGCCCGCCACCCAGATGTCAAGCCGGACTTGCTTCGCTAGTTCCTCAATGTTTTTTAATTGGTAAAATCCAAAAGGGGCTCATTTATTTCCCTTATAGTATATCAGCTTTTAGAAATTTGTCTGTGATTGTGTTCTGAACTTTGTTCAAATAATGATAGAGCTAATCAAGTGATTCTTTCATCCTTTACGCCTCAATCTGGCTTTGACAAATGAACACAGAGGCACCACATCTCTTTCTGCTGTTACCTATTCATCTCCAGCCAGAAGGCTAATAAAAAACATTTTTTACACTGTCTGCCTCAGCAAGATAAAAATAAGGACATTCATCGGGGTATATTAATCAAAGTTTACAAAAACGTTTCACCACATCTGTTGTGAGCAGTTCACACTGAACTGGTTCACAAAACCACAGACCCTGTGAGTAAAAACCTCTGGTCAGAGGTGGGAAGTAAAAAGGTACAAATACTTCGTTACTGTACTTAAGTAGATTTTTCAAGCATCTGTACTTTACTTGAGTGTTTATTTCTCCGACTACTTTTTACTTTTACTCCCTACATTTTTACAAAAGTATCGGTACTTTCTACTTATTACATTTTCAAAACAGACTCGTTACTTTAATTTTAACACGTCTGAGAAAAGTTAGCATTTCCGGTTAGCGTTGTTTTTAGCGGAAGTCGATTAGACCGTAGCGGGAGAGGCTCCTGCAAAGCTCGTTCAGAGCTCTATGTAAAGTCGGGCTTTACATTGAGGCTACACGGTGGAACTGTGAGAAAAATGAGTGATAGAAATTGTAAAGCACAAAAAGTGTCTGCAGTTTGTCACATGATGCATCTGCTAGCTTAAAGAACAGCTGCGGTGTTTCCAGGGAGGGAAAAGAAAGAGCAGAGATGAAGAAAGATGTAAGAAAGAGGACAAAGAGCTACTTTTACTTTCTTACTTTGAGTACATTTTAGAGCCGGTACTTTATTACTTTTACTTGAGTAAAGAAGTTGAAACAGTACTTCAACTTTTACTAAAGTAGTTTTTAACACAAGTACTTGCACTTCTACTTAAGTACATGATGTCAGTACTTTTGC
>VOQJ01039467.1:0-13058 GCA_015052665.1 Apistogramma diplotaenia | reverse complement strand
TTGAAATTTTTAGTGGGGGGGGGGGGTCTGTGGCTCGGGAGGTAGAGTCATCTACTAATCAGAAGGGTGGTTGGTGGTTCAATTCCTGATTCCTCCAGTGTGCATGCCAATGTATCCTTGGGCAAGATATTGAACCTCAATTTGCTCTCCAATGCACCCATCGGAGTATGAATGTGTGAATGTTGGATAGTAAGCACGTAGCTGCAGAAGGAGGGGCTTGTATGAATGGCTGAAAACATATAAATATATAAGATCTCGTCCACTTACCATTATGAAAACAGCTGTAATCCTGTGTTTATTGTTTAAACCAATGGTTAAGCACTCCAAACATACCTATGTATTTTTGGGGTTGAATGAGCCTTCATTTATTATTTGGAAAATATGTGCATCTTTAAATAAAGCTTATAACTAACCATGTGAAAATTATTTTTAGTTTGCTTTACTTTTACTTTTCAGAAACGTTGCACGCTGCTTGAAAAGCAGGAGCTTGTGAGTGAAGTTCAGAAAGGACTTTGTCATTCTCCATAGACCCTTTATCATGTCACTGTCTGCTTGTCTCTGTGTGGAAGTAAATGATGCTGGAGGAACAGTGATACTCCGTACATACAAAGTCTGAATGGAGGTTTCACAGTAACTCATCATATCAACAGCACTCGCGTAAATGCCACAATATTGTAATACCAAACGTGTTTGTGGGCTTACAGTTAAGACATAGTAACAACAATGCTGCAGCTGAAAAACATTATTCTGCTATCAATTCAATTGTATTTATATAGCACCAAATCACAACAAATAATCACTTCAATGCTCTCAAGTTTGCCTTTGAAACATCTACCACGCCTAGAGCACACGAGTGACAAACTTCACACCAGTTTGTCACATAAAATAAAAAAAGAACCATTGGAAACAAAGTATTCAAAGCAGTTCAAAGATCATGTCTTTGAACTGCTTTGAATCGTATCTAAAATACCAATAAAGCTCCATAGGGACAGAATTATTATCAGACTGGCAAAAACTGAATACGAATTAAATATGAAGAGGGGCAGGTTTGTTTGAAAACAGGCCTTAAGCACCAGTCGGAAGGTTAGAAGGTTGGTGGTTCAGTCTGCGTGTCAAAGTGTCCTTGGGCAAGATACTGAACCGCAGTGGATCTGTGTGTGTGCAAATGTTAGATAAAGAGCTAGCTATAGAAAAGGGTGCTTGTACAAATGTGTGTGAGATTGGATTAATGAGGCTCATTGTAAAAAGTGCACAGGGCAGAAAACATTATACAAGTCCAAGCCATTTACTACATTTGTGAAGCGGCTCATGCTTTTTATTGAAATTGTGTCACAGACGTTGGTGCACTGCTCAATAAATAAATAGAGGCCTTTTTAGTAGCAGAGGTGGTTGTTTGTTTTGATGAAACTTACACCCTCACATTTTTCTGCTTCACTAGTTTTGCATTTGGCTACAGTCAGTGTCACTGCTGGTAGCTGGTGATACCTGAAGCCTACAGAGGTTACACAGGTAGCCCAACTCCTCCACATCAATGCCCTATTGCCATTACACTGTCAAACTCAGAAAAGCAGTTTTAGCATCAGCTCCAATGTCCTGATAGATGTTCATCAGTTCAGGTCCTCTCAGCCACACATTTGCATCATAAACATTGGAAGGAGCACCCAGCAGTAGCAGTAGATCTGGACAGATGTCACTAATGTCAATTTCCATGATTCAAACTCCTCATCATTGAAGCACTAACATTTGCAAACAGAAAGCAGAATCTTCACTGATTAGTTTGCCATCTCTTTTTAAAAGCCTTTAAATTAAGCTTTTATTTTCTCACAACTAAGCTGTTTAACTGCTTGCTGCTTACAAAGTAACTCCAACACTGCCAAACTGATACTGAAGAAGCAGAAATATTGATCATGAAATGATCTGTATCAGTGATGTTGCCCCAAATATCAGCCTTCAATTTTCTGTTACAATATTAGAAGATGCAGCCAAAACTGTATCTCAAACACATTCAATCAATTGAAAATCAAAAGTTATGATCGTCTGTTTATGCAACTGTATTAAAAACAAACTAAAACATGTCTGAAATTTGTATGTGCAGTGCACACAGGATTATGGCACCAGCATTAACACACACCAGGTTTAATGCTTGTGCTTAATGTCATAATGCTTTCTGCATTACAAACATGCCGTGCATTCACACTGTTGCCCGGCTCTCTGTCCTGTACCTGGACTTTAGGCAGCACTGAGATGACGGAAGCCGTGATGCAGAGCAACATGTTGAAACTGATGAAGAACTTGTTGATGAAGCACCCATCAGGTTTGGTGTAGAAGACAAAGAACAGCACAACTGCCGTTGACGACAGGATGTAGTTCAGGACTGTGATAGCCAGCAGAGCTAAACACACAGGGCAGAAACGGTTAAAAGCTGAATCCAGAAAACTGATTTGAAACGGTGTGTGTTACATGGAGGCACTTTTGTATGTTTGATGATATTCTTGTAAATTTATGCAAAATTTATGCACCTTTATTTATGAAGGTGAATATATCATGCAACTGGACCAGAGTGACTGACCTGCATACCAGCCTTTGGAGTTGCCATTCTCCATCTTGTCAAGCCAGGACTCATTCCAGGAGTGGGCGAAGTCCACCAACAGCACCAGCTGGATCAGAATGAAGAAGAAAGCTCCACCGGAGCCTATAACAAACCATGCTGCAACAACAAGATACAAGTAATTGATCTTTCACACACTAACAGCCCTCTGTATAAAATGTGTTGTGATCTGAGTAACACATTGTTTCAAATACAAATTCTTACTGTAGGTGAAAGGCCCTTCTGGGATGTAAAAGGCACCCACTGTAATTGCCACCAAAGCTGCAAACTTAAAGAACCAAAACCTGAAACAGATTGTTATTGTCATAAGTCACAAGAAAACTGCCTCAGTCAAGCATCCAGAGAAAGTCCAGTTACCCTGAAAGCTCCAAACACACTGCGAAGTCCGATATCAAAGTGTGTCACACATGTATTTAATTATTTATTACTTCTGTTTTTTTAATATTGTGCCCCAAAACAGTAGGGTAAAATAGCTGTATTTTATAGTGTGATCGAAAAGTTATACAACTCCATATAAAGTAAAGAACGTACTTGATTTCAATTTGGCATAACATCTCTTCTAGATTCTGTCTTTGTGCACTTCTGTACAGCTTCCAGGCATTCTGCCCTTATTAGATTCTTTTGGAACGAGAGAAAAACCTCAGTTTGTGTACCAGGCTTTCATGTGGGGATGTTGGAAGCTCTGGCTATGAGCAAGAGTACAAACATTCTTTCACTTCTTGAAGTACAAGCAGTGAAAGAGCACATAGTGATCAAAGAAGTGCATCAGGTCAGGTGACATGAGGTGTGCTGGTCATTTTGGATTGTAAACAGTGACTTTGTTCCTCTGAGGTGTCCAGATGAATGTGTGTATAATTTCAGGGTTTTTAAGTTTTGCCTTCAAACAGATCAGGCGTCAGTGACTGTGTCCTCTCCCCCACAATGCAGGTGGCCAGAACAAATCACAAATCAATCTAAAACGTGTTCCCAAAGTGCACATGGACATGGAAGGGGAAATCAGTCACATTTCAAAAATGTTATTTTATTATTGGTGAAATGAGCAAATGTTTTGTCTGCAAGAGAGAACACGCTTTAGGCACCTGACGGTAACAGAGGCTGAAATGATGGTTTGTGCAGGCATGAGTGTGACTTTAACTTGTTAAAAGGAGGAGTAATATGGAATGTTTACGGTCACCTTACTCTGTGTACTCTAGTATTTTAAATGAACTCTTTTTGCTGATGATCAGACCAAATGAGAACTCTCAAGGTATCAAATACTGTGATGGATACTTGACATGTTATATATCCTAACACCACATCTATCAGATGGCCTTGGCAGACTTTTGTTGCATTTTTTCAAACTTTATCAACTAAATGAGTAATAAATGTAGTAACCATAGCAAAGAATGCCAAGACAAGGTACGTGCAGGACAAAGGTCACCTGCTGAAATACATGCTGTATAATTTACAACTCCTCTGACAGTGTGTTAAAGACCACAGGTGGACTAGGGTGAACTCACAGTGAAGGCCTTTGAAAGTCGATTTAAACGGACTTGATCTTTTGTTTATGCTACACTTTAAGTCTAAAAGTGAACCTCAGCATTGGTACTGTAGGTCTGTGCTGGTAAAAATATTTACATGCTGCAATCCTTACCCGTTGTGGATGGCAGCACGGGGGTCTCTGCTGTTCCTAATGTTTATCATGACAATGGAAAACCCCAGGAACCACATACTCATGCCAAAGCAGATACGGTACACTGCCTTGTAGCCCACAAACATTTCACAGTTGACATCAGCCTGCAGGGTGGGGATCGATGAGCCTGCCCCATCCTCACAGAAGCCCGGGATCTACAGCAAATCACAGAAAGACCCTTGATGTAATGGGAGGGTTCAGGAGATAAAGTTCATAAGAGATGTGACTTGACCTAGAGCAACCTATTTGGATGGTGTGATTAAAGAAAATAAAGACCAAAGATCATCTTCTCATCAATTTCAGTACAGCTCATATTTTTACAGTACCAGTCAAAAGTATGGACCCAGCTTTTTTTTGTTTTTTTTCCTTCATTATAAATTAATACTGAAGTCATCCAGACTATGAAGAAACACATAAGAATGGAGTTATTTGTCATTATACAGAACATACACTGAGACTGGAAGGAATCCTGGCATCGTGTAGTAAACAGCTGGTTAACCCTGAGTGCATCAGCACTGAGACGTCTGCTCAAACACATTTTGAATTACTGGAATTACACAACTGTTTGTCCTCCTGCAAAATTTCAAATGGTTTCTGAAAGCTGAGAAATTAATCTCCAACATTATTACGGTAATTGTTGTCAGAAGTCCACAAACGACAGACAATTTGAAGTACGTCTTGATAATAATCCTACTTCATTATGGAAAAAAAAAATCATACTCAATTATTTTAGTCAATATTGAGATCACAATTATTTAACTCATTGGCTTCGTAAACACTGAATTTATTGCACTTAAAGAACAGTGATGACTTTAAATTCTAGTCCATTTCTATACTCTATTTAAAATAAATACTAAATTGCTAATCATGGCATGGACATGACAGGTTATCTGATCAGACAGTGCAGGTCAGGTTACAGCATAGATTTCCCCCTCAATGATTAACTGTAATTAACACATAATGCACCTGCACAAGCATACGTGCTGGCAACGTCACTGGTAATTTACACAGGTTATGCTGTGGGGCCTGCAAAGACAAGGCTACAGAATAAATCAGGGCTACGAGTATACAGAACATAATGTGACAAGGTTCTTTCTGGTCCCCGCCAGTCCCACGTTTTGGGTTCGCTGAAGGCTGTTCAGGAAACTTTAAAGCCAGATAATAAATAATTAGTCCAGCTTAGAAGTAATAAATATATGACCTAGTTTTTATTTGAGCATCACTCCAAGACAGGATGTTTCTAATTGTAGTGATATTACACAGATAATAGAAAACGTCGTACATACAAGATTAATATGTGCATTGTAGGGACATATCCTGGTTAAAAATGCCTCCAAGCCTGCTCGCGATGTTCCTGGGAGCTAAGGTAAGTCTGTGGTCTGGGCAAAAAAAGAGCCAACTTGTTCAATATGTTGTTTGCACATAATAGCAATGACATGCAGCTAAAGTTGAAATCATTTTTGCACTGGTTTTTTGTGCTTGTTTATTAAATGACCTAAAACATTTGTCATTATGCTAACCAAGAATCTTAACTTTGAGTTAACGGCATATAAAACAGGACTTCACAACATCTTCCACCTATAAACAGGATCTGATGACTTGATTCAATATATATACACTAGCTGACATCAGCCTACTAGACGCGTCTGTGAGTCACAGTGTATATGCTAGCTGAAAATTAACCTGAAATTTCATAAAGGAAATTTAAAGAAAGCTACGTTTTATTCATGGTCTTGTTATTGGTGAATCTGTTGTGAGAAACCTGAAGCTAAAGACATCAGCAATCATTGTTGATTGAAAGCACTTGTAAGCAGAAAGCAGGTGTTAAAGAAGTGTTGTCCCCAAAGGGAGAGTCCTTGGGGGTCGTTGCCTGGGGGTGGCTTGAGCCTCTTTGGCGTTCCTCTTCTGGGGTGCACGCACAGTTATGATGGGATTTTATGCTGCAGGTCTTCTGAGATCCTGGTGGTCTGTGGATGGCCCAGGTCCCCTGGGTCTTTTCCCCATTTACTTCTAGATCCCAGGGGGCATTGTTGCAGTTTCACCCTCATTACTGAGTACATTTCATGACTCAACATAAACAGCAAGATTGTGTGATAATCAAAAAATCAAAACAAATGAATAAATAAAAGGATAAACAATAAGATTAACCTATAGAGAACTTATGGAGCTCTTCTTGTAAAAGCAAATATATTTGGTACAACAGTGTATTCTGATCATGATTGTGATTTGCTAAAAAAGGCTTAAAAAGTGCTTGTTTGAATGGATGAATGAAGAAATGTTCTACAAAGTGATTTCAATGCTCAGAGTAGAAAAGTGCTTTATAAGAACCAATCCATTTAATCATTTTTGACCAGGATATGTCATTCGATGCACATATTAAACAAATATGTAGGACTGCTTTCTTGTATTTCCTCTCTACTTTTAAGATAAGGCTTAAAACTTTCCTTTTTGATAACGCTCATCAGGCATGTCTGACCTTGGGGTTTACTTATTTTTTCACTGGACTCCATAGAAAAAAAAGTTATTCATCACAGGACTGTATACAATATAAAAGACTATTATGCATCAGTGCATCCCTGGAGCCATTATTTTTCTGTGAACTTTGGTGTGAATGTAAATGTCTGCTCTACAATATTTTCATGATTAACTCCTACCCTTTTGAGCTGCTGATCCACACCCGGTGACAGCATGACACAGGCAACAACAGTGCCTAAGAGCATGATGAAGGCGTAGATGATCCTGGTCACTGTGGAGTTTCTGCTGCTCGGACAGCAGCTACACGTCAGGCAGGTAGCACTGCTGCACAGGCATGGCACCTGCAGGATCAATAAAGGGAAATATTAGTGAGAACACAACAAATACAGATCCATAACATTGTATAATACAGAGACAGATTTTTAAAAGCCAAATGATTAATAGTGACAATATCAAGTACACAAAACATACTTTAATCATTTATAAAAAGTCATGAACTTTTCTGGTTACTAAATATTCCACACTCAATTGTTAGTGGCATTATAACAAACAGCAGCAACTCAGATGCGTTGTCGTTTTTGTGGTGTTGGGCTCAGCCTCTTAGTTTCAGTGAAAGGAACTCTTTCAGGCTTCAGAATATTTCTGTTCCAACATGACCGTGCGCCATGCACAAAGACATAGATGAGTGGATTTGACGTCAAAGTTGACTGGCACCAAGAAGTCCTGACCTCAGCCCAATAGGACACCTTTGGGATGAATTAGAGCAAAGCCTTTTTATCCATCACCAGTGTGTGACCTCAGAAATGCACTTCTGGAAGAATGCTCAGCGGCCCAGAGTTTTAAGTTCATTTTGTAATCTGTGTATTGTATTTCTTGATAGTTTTTTTATAGCATTGAGCTCACCTTGTTGTAGTTTTGTATTCTATTTTTTTGTCATTAGGTCACTTGAGTTTCCCTTTGTTCTGAGCTTGTCTTTATTGTGTTCAGTCTTCTCTCTGTGTCATAGTTCTTCTGTGTTTCGTTCTCCTCTTGTTTCTCGTGTGTAGTTTAGCTTCCCTCAGTCTCCCACCTTTTGTGGTTAGTCTCTGGTGTTAGGTCTGCGTGTGTTTCATAGTTTGTTACTTCCTGTGTTATTTTGACAGTCTTGTGTTCCTTGTGCTTTGTGTTTAGTTTTGCTTCCTGTGTTATTAGTTTCATTTGAATCACCTGTGTTCCCTGCTGTGTCCACTTGTCCTGATATGTCTATGTCATATGTCTATTTACGCCCTCAGTTTGTCTTGGTTCCTTGTTGCGTCATCATCAATGTTTCCCCCTCGCTGTGTGTTTGTTTTCCCAGTTTAGTGTTTTTGTTTAGCCCTTCTCCCCAGCTTGTGAATTTAGCATTTTTGTTTCAGTCTGGGTTGAGTTTGGTATGTTTTGTTTAGTACTTTGGAGCCTCCAGCAATTAAAGGCTGTTTTGAGTTTAGCTCCTGTCTCATGCGTCCTGCATTTGGGTCCAACTCCTCGCCACACAGCGCACACCTTGACACCTGTGGACGAGGAATGGTATGTCACTCATGTTCATATGAATATGAATGCTTTTAAATTTTCAGATTTCTGATAAATGGACTCTTCTTATCACTTCATATCACTTGTCTAGTCTACTTTAGCATTCAAAGCGCTTTATGCATGTCTCTCACATGCACCACGAGATCATGGGAACTGTTGGGAATTTTATTAACTTATAATGGTATTCACTGCAGTTATATTGAGAGCACTTAGTGACCAGGGAATTAGTCACACACACACCAGTCAATGTACCTCGTTTGTTATGAGTGGTGGAAATGGAGCAGAGGCTGATAGTGCCTTTCGGAATTTATGAAGGCCTTGGAGAAGGTTCTGGTGCCATGGGGTCGCAGGACACTCTGACATGGAGTGTGTAAAGCTGTCTTTGTGCCCTCCTTAATTGAACTCTAAGTCCTTTGCGTTTGTTCTGCATGATATACTGAGGATGTGGGCTGTCTTACTAAGCGGGATGATTGCCTAGTGCGGCGGTGTCTTAGTCCGGAAGTGTGTAAATTAAGAGGCACCAATATGACGTGATGATTTGGCCCATGTGATTAACAAGCGGGAGAAATGGGATATGTTGAGCTTCATGTTTCGAGGAGTAACTTATGCAAATGAATCTGAGAGACAAAGGAAGAGGGTGACGTGGTCAACCAGTGGGAAATGAGCCCAAGGGTGATTGATCTGCCTCAGGTTTCAGAAACACTACCCTTTATGTAAATTAAGGAGGGGTCAAAGGCAAGTGGGCAAACACTTGGATTTCCTATATAAAATGATGCGCCTGCTCTCTGGAGGCTCTCTCTCTTTCCTCTTTTACTTTTACTGTCCCATTTCCTTGTTTCTTCCTCTTTTCTTCTTCTACTTCATCTGTCTCTGTGTTTCCTTCTTCTTCTATTCTTGCTCTGGGTACTTGTCTAATTCTGTTAAATGTCTGTGTCATGGTAATTGCCTGTGTGTTTTGTATAACTAACATGTCTAATAAACAGCCTGTATTGAGACCTGTTCATCCCAGTGATTTCTTGGAAACTTTGGTTTCAATGGAGTTTGAATTTACAGGCCACCAGAGCATGGGAACACCTGAAATTAGTACCAACAGAACCCCCAGAAGCCTAGGCCTATTGCAGCATAACTAAGGGAGGGTTCATGGTCACCTGGTCCAGCCCTAACGATAAGCTTTATCAAAAAGGAACGTTTTAAGCCTAATCTTAAAAGTATGAGGGTGTCTGTCTCCTGAATCCAAACTGGGAGCTGGTTCCACAGAAGAGGGGCCTGAAAGCTGAAGGCTCTGCCTCCCATTCTACTATTAAGTATCCTAGCAACCACAAGTAAGCCAGCAGTCTGAAACTGCTCTACTGGGGTAATATGGTACTATGAAGTCTTTAAGACCTGATTATTCAAGACCTTGTATGTGAGAAGAATTTTAAATTCTATTCTATTAGCGGCCATCCAGGCCTTTATGTCTTTAAGATATTCCTGCATTTGAACTAACTGATGTGTATCATCTGGTTTCACAGATATATAAAGCTGTGTGTCGTCTGCATAACAATGACAATTGATATAATGTTTTTTAATAATACTGCCTAAGGGAAGCATGTATGGTGTAAATAAAATTGGTCCTAGCACAGAACCTTGTGGAACTCCATAATTAACCTTAGTGTGTGAAGACTCCCCATTTACATGAACAAATTGGAGTCTATTAGATAAATATGATTCAAACCACTGCAGGGCAGTGCCTTTAATACCTATAGCATGCTCTAATCCATCCATCCATTCTCAACCGCTTATCCGTTCGGGGTCGCGGGAGGGCTGGAGCCTATCCCAGTTGACATAGGGTGAGAGGCGGGGTACACCCACTACAGGTCGCCAGCCTGTCTCAGGGCCAACATAGAGAGACAGACAACCATTCACACTCACATTCACAACTATGGGCAATTTAGAGTGACCAATTAACCTAATCCCACAGTCCAAAGACATGCACTTACTGGGGCATGCTCTAATCTCTGTAATAAAATGTTATGGTCAACAGCATCAAAGGCTGCACTGAGGTCCAACAGGACAAGCACAGAGATGAGTCCACTGTCAGAGGCCATGAGAAGATCATTTGTAACTTTCACTAATGCTGTTTATGTATTGTGATGAATTCTGAAACCTGACTGAAACTCTTCAAGTAAATTATTCCTCTGCAGATCAGTTAGCTGTTTTACAACTCTTTGAAGAATCTTTGAGAGAAAAGGAAGGTTGGAGATTAGCCTATAAATTAGCTAAGACAGCAGGCTTTTTAAGTAATGGTTTAATTACTGCCACCTTAAAGGCCTGTGGCACATAGCCAACTAATAAAGACAAATTGATCATATTTAACACTGAAGTATCAATAAATGAAAGGACTTCTTTGAGCAGTTTAGTAGGAAAATACTAAAACACATTGATGGTTTGAAGGTAGTAACAATTGAAGTTAAGTCCGAAAGATCAATTGGAGCAAAAGAGTCTAAACAAATACCAGCAGTGCTGAAAGCAGACAAACATGAAGATAAGTCTTTGAGATGGTTATGAATACGTTTTTCTCTAATGTTTAAAATTCCAGCTAAAATCTGCAGCTCACGAGTTATCTGCTTTAATCTGCGTGTTTGTGTATTAAACCACGGAGTCAGGCACTTGTGATTTGAGGCTTTCCTTTTCAGAGGAGCCACACTATCCAAAGTCATACACAGTGAGGATGTAAAACTACTCAAGATAATCGACCTCACTGGGAGCAGAATTTAGGTAGCTACTCTGCACTGTGTTGGAACATGGCATTGAAAAGCATAATGAAGAAATTATATCCTTAAACTTACTTACAGCACTGTCAGATTTCTACTTTACTGAAACTTATTCCCCACTGCTGCGTAACCCATTAAAGTAAATGTTAAGAAATGATCAGACAGGAGGGGGCTTTTAGGGAATCCTGTTAAGTGTTCAGCTTCTATGCCATATGTCAGGACACAATCCAGAGTGTGATTAAAGTGGTGGGTGGGCTCCTTTACATTTTGAGAAGCCAATTCAGTCTAATAGTAAATATTAAATGAAGTGTTGACGCTGTCATTTTCCACATCCACATGGATGTTAAATATGGATGTAAATTGATTTTATCGGAACGGGGCACTAAATCAGATAAAATATCTGAGAAATCAGACAGAAACTCAGAGTAAGGACGATAGATGATAACAAACAGTTAGGTTGGACAAGGCTAAGAGCCAGAGTTTCAAATGAATTAAAACTTTGTCTGGGTCTTTGATTAATTACTAAGTTGGAATGGAAGATTGTGGCTAATCCTCCTCCTCGACCTGAGCTTCAAGCAGCCTGACAGTGTGATTTGGGGGTGTTGATTCATTTAAACATATTCATCCTGCTGTAACTAGGTTTCTGTAAAGCAAAATAAATCAATGTGCTGATCAATTATTAAATCATTTACTAAAAAGGGACTTGGAAGGTTGAGACCTAATGTTTAACAAGCCACATTTCAGGGTGGCTGTGGCTCAGGAGGTAGAGCAC
Organism: Apistogramma diplotaenia; assembly: GCA_015052665.1. Lineage (NCBI taxonomy): Eukaryota > Metazoa > Chordata > Actinopteri > Cichliformes > Cichlidae > Apistogramma > Apistogramma diplotaenia. The sequence goes on along the minus strand of VOQJ01039467.1, from coordinate 1,230 downwards.
GTCACCTACCAATTGGAAGGTTGGCAGTTCGATGCCTGGCTGCTCCAGGCTGCATGCCAAAGTATCGTTGGGCAAGATACTGAAGCCCAAGTTGCTCTCTGAAGCATTTGAATATGAATGTGTGTGAATGTTAGATAGAAAGCACTTAGTTTAGTTTCATATGGAAGTGCTTGTATGAATGTGGGATGAATGGTTGAATGCAAACGTGTTGTATAAGTGCTTTGAGTGCACAATTAGAGTACAAAAACGCTATATAAAAACTAGTCAATTTACAACATTTAACTGTTTTACTCATTGGTGCAGTAGAGTATGCTATATTTTTTCTTTTTGAATTTTTATGCTTAAATTGTTTTTTGATGGTCTGGGAGAAGGTACATCTCTATGGGGATGGGGTTTTGAGGGGTGGCAGGAGAATGGGGCTATTATTGTAGCAAAAGTTCCGTGTGTCCGTAATTGAATCTGTGTATGCGCATTATGATTTGTGTCCGTATTGTGGTTTGTGTGCGCGAATTACGATTTGTGTCTGTATTGTGGTTTGTGTGTCTCACAGGCAGCTGCGTTCAGTTCCGCTGGGACTCAGTAATTATATATCCTAAATACCAGCAGCCGGCTATATAGCACGGCGATCTGACAGGCACACCAGCTCAAGCGGTGTCGAATGGCGGATTTACAAGGGCGGCCGACATGGCTTCTGTAACTACATGCAGTGGTGGACAAAGTACTCAACCCTAGTACTTGAGTAAAAGTACTGATACTCATGGTCAAATCTTACTCAACTACAAGTAAAAGTTGCTCAGTCAAAGGTTTACTCAAGTTAAAGTACTTAAGTATTTACTTTTAAAAATACTTAAGTATTCAAAAGTACAATTTATATTTTCTAATATCAGTACATTGCTGTATTGTTTTCTGAGTGTTTTTAAAGAACCTTGTAACTTGCTAAAACCACCTGATGTATTGACAAGTGGAACCACTCTGCAACAAAAAGGCTGAAAAAACTTGTAAAAACTTCAGCATAAAAATACATTCAAAAATAAGGAGCTATTTAATTTTAAAAAATACACATGGAAGCTTACAAATCAGTGAAAGCTCTGCACAGATGAATCTAGATTATTTAACTGAATCAACAACTTTTTCAGCAAGACCAACTCAATAAAATTAAATTAAATTAATTTTATTTATATAGCACCAAATCACAACAGTCCTCAAGTCTTCTGTGTCTAAACAAGAATT
>VOQJ01039464.1:12279-28539 GCA_015052665.1 Apistogramma diplotaenia | reverse complement strand
GGAGTGCAACGAGCTTCCTCTCATCACTGTATTTCCACACTCGTGGACTGCAGCTGGTAGTTTTTTGTCCTGCCCTGCAGCCTCGGTGGCTTCACATGAAGCAGCTGTTCAAATCCTGCAGCTTCAGGCGAAAGTGGCTCTTCAGCTTGCTGCAAATCTTCAGAGCAAGCGAAGAAGGATCATCTCCAGGTGCAAAACTGTAGTCTGTCTGCAGGAAGAGGCTCATATTTTATTTGAGAATTGAAGCCAGTTTAAATTTCACCAGTAGTGCCATCTACACACAGAACTGTCCATCTCACTGTTCTCCGCATTCGGTGAATCGGGAAAGCTTGGAAACTTGGAAAATCTGTAGTGACTGGATCCTCCAGGAGCGGGAATGTAGACGTCAGTATCCCCATGTGGCATCGATGCTCAGAGAAAAGAGGACAAAAATAAAATGATGCTCCGTTATCTTCTGAGATTTTGTGCTTTGGCAGCATCGGCAGTGTTTTTGAAGTTCCTTTCCTTCTGTAGTTTAAGAGCTGAAACTATTAAAGTTTTTGATTAACGTGCAGCAGATTTAGCCGCTCAGTTATAAGACTGTTTTTCCTTTTTTTCCCCGTGTTTTTGGATTCATGGTTGCATCCCGTTTGATTTCCCAGTTATTTCTTATTCATTTTTTGTGGTGAGCATGCAGGATATATAGGCCACGGTCTTCCCTGTTGCCGCTGAGAGCGCCGCTCTGCTCACGCACTTGGATTTCTGTTGATCAAAGCAGTTTTGGCGTCGGCGCTGCTGTTGCAGCATGATTGCTGAGGTGTCAGCTGTTGAGTTGACAAGAGGTGCGGAGCAGTGACGGTGCAGGCTTTCTCATCTTTGTGTGTGTGTGTGTGTGTGTGTGTGTCGCTGCTTCTCTGTGGGGGTTTTGGCTTCCTTTACCTTCACCGAGGATGACATGTTTGAGAAGTCCACCTTCATCAGCTTTAGCGTCCACGCGAACAAAAAGGGTTGTTTGAAAAGTGAAACTCACATGCAGGTGTGATTTTGTGGGTTTGCTTATAAAAATGTGTCACTGCAGCAGGACCTTTGTGTCCTTTCAGTGCTTCCGCTCTAATCGTGCTGCAGTGCATGTTGGGTAAAATGTATTTATTGTGTGAAACTGTCTCCTGCTTCTTTACCTGACAAATGTTTTCTTGTTTGGTGCTGAGGTGACGTGCTGGGAAAGCCGTTACACCTGTTGAGATAAAGTGTCTGTCTTCGCTGTGGAGCATAAATATCAGGTGTCAAACCATCCAGAATAGGTTATTTAAACGGTTTATTAAGGTCTGATTGGAAAGAAGCAGCTTCCAGCGTAAAATTAGGTGATTTTTAGTTTCTTGGATCATGATTTTATACTGAAGCACCTGCTTTCTCTTTTTTCTTCACATGAAATGATACGGTTTTGAAGCACAGGCCATTTTGCTTTAGATTGGCTGCATCAGTGCACTCCACTGTACTTAGTGATTTTCTAGCATTGTGGCATCGGTCCAGTGAATGAGATGGGAGGAACTATGACTGTTGTCAAGTGTGGCAATGCAGTGCACTGTTACAGGGATGCTTAAAGCTGCCTACTTGCTTCTTAGCAAAAAGGAGCTCTATTCCAGCAAAACCAGCATGTTGGCTTGCCTCCACACCAGTGGAGACCTTAGATTCAGGTGGATATTTTGGTCTTCATCAGGATTTCTGCCGCGAGCGCTGTTTACACCGGGAGTGGGAGACACTTTGGCTCTTCCAACATGAAGAGAAAGTAATGGAGGCTTTACCTGGAGAGCGTCATGGTTAACCTCGTTCACATGTAGCCATTCGAACAAGCGAACAGCTTTCAACTACTGAAGGTAAATAATAGGACTTGGCAGTTGTTGTGTCTAAGAAAGTTATTTTAAAAATGCAAAGATTCCCCTCATATTTAAGCCCGGTGAGTTTTGGGCCTGACAGAGGCCCTGCACGAGGCTGGGTTTGGAAAATAAATCCCGTCCCGGAATATGAGACTGCAGATAGAAACAAAGGGAAACAAGTTGACCAGATTAGCTGTTCAGTTTTGGAAACTAAGCCACTCGAGTCAGTGGGTGAAAAGTTTAATTTCCTGCCTTGATCGTGTATGAGAGCTGAGCAGAAGTCTGGCTGAGCTGCACTTTTCCTTTTTGGGTTAGAGGTGCGAGACATTTGGCACAGGTGCAGCTTTCACGTCCGGACTTGATTTCGCCAACACGGCCTGTTCTGCCTCTTTAGTCTCATGCAGCCGCCATCTTAATGTGAGCTCAGAGGTGCTCGGAGTTAATCTCACCGAGTGGAGGCCAGAGAAGCCCAGATATCAGCTAAAGTACCATATAGTATATACAGTAATATAAGCTTACAAAGATTAAAGATTTTTTGACTTTAATGGAAGCATATGTCACCTTGTTCTCTGATATGTTACCATTTTTTGGCGTTAAACAAACCAGATCAATAAAAGTTATCACCTTTAACACTCCTCTGATTTGTTTTGACTGAGCGAGCACTTTAAATAAGCATTTCCGCTGAAGGTGGAGGAAAATATGCATAAATCAGATCTCTCAATATAAAATGGGGAAAAGGTAGAGGAACATTTTTACGGGGTGGAAGCAAATTCTCTGTTCCTGTAAATTTTTACCCTCCTAACATTTTCTTGGGAAACTGTTTGTGTGATTCTTCTTCTTCTCTCACCGAATCCACGTGAAGACACGTCGAGTTTTTATTTGTTTACATAAAACTCTCGCCAGAAGCGAGTGAGCGCCTAAATACGCCCAAACAACAGCTAGAAACGAGTGGAAACAAAGTAACCGAAAGGATTTGCCGCCAGTGAATGTGTGTGTGTGTGTGTGTGTGTTTCTGTGCTTCCCAGCATGGCAGGTGTGCCTGGGCTTCAGCGCCATTACAAGTCTCATAAATACCACCTGACACCGTTACAGCAGGCAGGCTTCAATATAAAACTCTCCTCCCGCGGTGTGCAGCCCTTCAGCACAATTATATTATGCCCCACTTCAGGGGAGGAGAGCTAGCCTCCTGCTCAGCACCTCTTAACAGGCCGAGCTGGTCTGAGCAAACAGACTTTCTTTCAAGTCCAGTCTTTTTTTTTCCCTCGTCGTATCGAACCTGCTTTCTTTAAAACGGCCTCGTGAATTCACGAGACTTTGACTTTCTTTTATTCATTTTAAACCGGGATCCTCCCCGAGGATCCGTACTACACACTCGCAGGATTCAGTCCGGCGGCGAGCAGGCCGAGGTGTTCGGGATTTTTAAATGTCTGAATCTATAAGCCGTTTGAGGAAATCGAGTGCGTTAGCAGCCAGAAGGTGTTATAAATATTTGCCTGGCATCCGTTTGCGCAGGCCCGTCTCTGCAGTGTTTGCTACTCCGCCGCCTCGCCTGGATGGCATTTCAGTCGAACGGCGCTCTGAACGTGCTTGACATTTTGTTAAACTGCATTCGGAAGGTCCTGCCTGTCCCTGTGTTTTCCTTCCCCTCCTCCCTGCATTGTGTGACTGGGTAAACAGGCACACACACACACACACACACACACACCTCATGCGTGTATCCTCACAGGCTGCCTATACATCTGGGGAGCTTGCTTTGTGCGGCTGCAAGCTGAGGATTACGCCTTTGTCTTTACTGCCGACCACGCACGCAGCAGCTTTGCGTTGTTTATTTTTGATGTTTTCCCTAAACACACCTGTAAAAGGAAAGTAGGCTAGCATCTCATTACGCTCTCCGAGCAGGCTGCACGGGGAGGATCTCTGCTGCTCCGTCCTTCCTGTGCTCACACATCAGGAGCTGCACAGAGCAGGCAGGTTTTTAATGCACCGAATGTGACTCTTTGATCTGTTTGTGTACAATTAGAGCTCATCTAAGAAACGTGAAATACTCCCTATGAGAACCAAGCCTTCTGAATCTACTCTAAACACACTGGTGCTGTGTCACACTTCCCAGCTGACCTTTAAATCGAATAGCGGGAAGCATATGGATATCGTCCCCTCTTTTGATTTTCTCAACACTCGAGCGTGAAGCTGCCCTCAGCAGTGCCAGCTCTGCGGTGCCCGGGCGCAGTCTCGTCTCCCAGCTTGACGCCCCCCTCGCTGACAGCCGTTCAAAGAGAGCTAGCTAACCGTCCGGCATCCAGACGGCAGCGGCTGGTCTTCATTTAGTTTGGACAGAACTCCCGTGCCAGGCGGGGCTACGTGCCAGACTGCTGCCTGAAGAGCTCGCGGTGGCCGCTGCCAACTCCTGACATACAGTAGATGGGCGGTGTTGCGCTGGCTGTGCCAGAAATTCTGTGGGCTGATTAAGTAATATGATGTAAGATGGTGGGATGGTGCAAAAGCAGCCTGCTGGATGTGAAAGATGGAGATGTGGTTAGTAGGGAGCGGATGATGGAGCTGGAGCTCCATCCTTTCTCCATCTGCGTTCTGATTATGAGATTAGGCTGCTGACTGGATACACTGACAAGGATTTAATCTGTGAGGAAGGTGGGACTGTGCAGCAACCCAGATGGACTGGTACAGCAGCTACAGTAAAACAGCATTAACAGATTATAGTTTCATTTTGTAGCCAAAAAGAAAATCACAATGATTATTTAAAATGTTTCTTAATTCGTAGATGAGGTCAAGTAGAATAAAGCTACACTCATGACATGGACTTAAAATAGTTAAAAGATCTGGTTTAATGAGTCAAACGTTCTTTCACTCACAGAGACAGTCAGCGTGCATGTGGCCTAAAAAGGGGAAACGCTGGGGTCACAGTTTATTAAGAATATTAGCGAATATATCAGGGGAAATGATTTGCAGCTACGCCGCCCTCCAAACATCAGCTGGACAAAGAACAAAACGTATTTGTTTACTTTTATAACCAGGAACAGCGCACGTTGATCAGCATAGCTGTAAATCTGCCGGCGTTAGCCAAGTGCCTCATTTTTACTGCTTTTCCGATGGCCAGATGTTAATTTAGCCATTTTAACAGCCTCCTTATGTTACTCTGCCTTCAAGGAGCCGGTGTGAAGCTAAACCAGCTCGTTCCAGAGCAAACATTTCGACTGACGTCACCTTACAGTTGACCTTCGATCAGAGAATATTTCTGACATGATAGCAATGGCCGTTTGTGCTCCGGCATGCTTACCCTGAAGCTCAGGTCGGTCCCACGCCATGACTGCCTGAGTGTTAATCTGGGTGCTTAGTTTACCGTAGCTTAGCCTCCCGAAGCACAGCACGGATGCAGAAATCGCTTGCAGCAGTGCTCCCCTCCACCCTGCGGGCTAGCCCTCACAGAGACACAGCTAAACATGCAGATGTCATGTTTTGCACATCACAGAACTTAGATTTCGCCGATGCTAAGCAGCACTTTGTAACCAGCGCAGTTCTCCGAGCCAGAAGTTTTCTGCCAGCGAGAGAGTGTGTGTGATTTGAATACTGAGCAGGTGGGGAGGAAAGTGTTGGAGAGCTGGTAGAGAGCGCAAGATGACCACAGCGGTGCAGTGGTACCTGCTGGGGCATAAATCAGGCTCACAGATATTATTATGGATGGGGTGGAAGTGTTTTTCCTGGTAAAACTCAGTGACCAGTGTTAGACAAAAAAGGACATGAATTATGAAGGCAGGGCTTGAAAGAAAAATGCTTGAATGAAAGTTTTTCTTTTCAAGTGTACTTCCTGAAAAGCAAGATAAAAAAAAGATTCATGGCTTAAATGCAACCTAAGACACTGAATATTAATGCATTATGATTATTTTGGGCAGTCGTGTGAATCGCACTCAACATCTGCATTGTAACATCAGCCGTGCTGGAAGCTTTTTGCAGCATAAATGTTTGCAGCATCTCCATGAGAGCAGATGCTGCAGTTTATTGATCAGCTGTATGATTGGCTGCATGCTTCAGTACTGCCTTACGTGGCTATAGGATATCCTTAATCTTGCACCACTAACACAAGACCCCGGGCCTAATGGATATTAAATTTGTTACTGTAAAAACTGGAAATGAACCACAGCATGTTTTTAAAAAAATCACAGCATAGATTTAAAAACAGGTCATTTTGTAGGTAACAGTGGCATGCATTCAAGAAGCTGTCACCCTCACCTTTTCCCATTATATTTAATGGTAATTATTACATTATAAATGTTTCTAATCCTGTGGCAGGCGGGGAGAAGAGTGCTGTAGGCGACTGAAGGCTTAATAGGTGAACCTTGATGACAGTTTTAGTGCGATAACCCCCAGCAGACTTAAAAGGAAAGGTCAGTGGAGACAGTATTAACATGTAAAGCAGAAACCAGCAGAAGTCCGAGTGTTTTTCCATCCTTTTGTGTTTTCACTGTCCTGCAGTCCTTTGTAGCTTTCCCAGACAGCTTCACATGAGGCCGTAGATGAAGGGCGGCTTGATTGAGAGGATATTAACCTTGTTGCACCTACCAGAGACTGAACAACCCCCCCACTCACAGTGCAGAGTGACAGGAGAGACGGAAGCAAATAGAAGAGGGGCTGGGCTTCGTGTTAAAGGTCATAACGGAGTCCTGCTTGGACAGTTTGAGGCGCAATGAATTCTCCTTCTTGCACATGGAGGTCACAGGGCAGCATCAGCTGCAGAACTGCCTCTTGTGGAAGAAGAAGAAGAAGAAGAGATTTTCCATCAAGGACACTTAAGCAGGTTTGGGTGCTTGCAGAGGTTAAACCAGCTGTTTTGGTTCCTCCCAACAACATGATTCCACTCTGTGAACTAGCAGAGATCTTAAAGAGAGAAACAGAGTCTGGAGCAGGAAACTGTGGGAAACCTTTGCCCCCCCAAGAGCCTCAGAACTGGGGAAGAATGAGCCAAGTGTCTGATGCAGAGGTTCATGCTCAACAGGCATTATGTTTCACCTGCATCATTATCAGCATCAGAATCACATGGATGATTGTGCACAGTCATTTGTGATCACAGTCCTGCCTCACAGTACAGAGATAACGATCTCAGAAGATCTCTACGTTCTTCTGCTCCCTGCTGAGAGTTGCGCGTGTTGTTGTTGTTGTTGTTTTGTGAGTTGTTGTAGTTCAGTTTTCACTTACACATCACGTACACTATCATACAACCACAAGGTCTTTCTTTAAATGAATTCAAGCAGATGGACACGCGTGTAAATCAGTCCTCTCTTTTCCCAACTGCGACGTGAAGAACTGCTCTCCAAATACCGGAGCAATATGGTTTTATTGTCATGGAAACGAGGACTGAAACGTGATTAGCTGTTGACAGTGAAAATCTTCACCCGATTTTACTGATACGACACAATGTTTCACTCTGTTGTCTTCAGGGTGAATCCAGAGGTGAGAGACGGAATAAAAATTGAAAACCACCGTGGGGTGAAAGTGCTGGGTCAAACGCTAATGCCGAGCCTCGATTACACAGCGATGACCTAGATTTGCTCTCGCCAGTGTCTGTCGTTCCGGCAGAGCGGCGGAGGCTCCTCCGGGATCGCAAAAACAAAGGACGCATCCTTCAGTGCTTTATGAAAGTGGCACCTGACGCACAACCGCCTGTTTGTTGTGTGTTCTGTCGATCGTACTGCAGCAGCTGCATGACAGGAAAAGTGTTGGATGGGCACATTTCGTGAAGCCGAGGCCGGGAAATAATAAGCTGTTTGCACATCTGCATCACAGAAACATCCCATCACGAGTTAACGTCAGAAGAACTCGAGCGCCTTTGCAATTAGTTCAGATAATCGTTTCATTTCAGAGAATCAAAACCTTTACTCCTCGTGTTCTTGCCTCAGCAGTAAACCTAGTGTGAGGGCATGTTTCCTACAATGCTGCGTCTAAGAAAACATCAAGAGGGAGTGTGAGACCCCGGCATGGAAACGGAAACTGGGCCGACATGCATCCAGGCTCATCAGCTCCTTTCATCAGCTCCGGCACGTTTTTCTGGCACGCTGGAAAACAAGGACCTGAGTCACACTCGAGCCGGCTTCGCTGTCCGTGCACCGTGCTCACACTCAGGCGTAATAACACAATTACATCAGTGCTGAAACCTGCGAGGGTCTAATTTGTTACAAACAAAAATCGATGAGGGATTGATACGGGATCCGATAAGGAATCAGCTCCGAGTTCCTTGTCGGAGCTAATTGCTGATGGATTGAATGAAGTTTTATCTACCTGGGCTCCCACAAGTCACTGAATAACTCAAATAATTGATCGCAAAAAGTCCTCGATGCAGATTTTTTGCTTCGATGCTTCATTTAACGCGCGACTCTGTAGATCTCAGCGTGCGAGTGCCGCAATTCACCCACATTTGTGACTAAAATAAACCTGCAATATATTTAGGAGCGCGCCTGAGAATAAAACGTATTACAACATTAAACCCGAGCAGATAACACAGCAGCAGCGCTTTAATGTGGGTCTGCGGAGAGGTGGAGCCGTCACCGAGACGCCGAGCTCAGGTGCAGCGAAAGGAAACGTTTTTCCCGCGTTCAGAACCGCAGAGCTCGTTACTGTAATTGCTCTAAAAACCTGTGCTGGGAGAACGAGATTCGTTTTTATTTTAGGCTGCATGCATTTTTTTATTTTATTTTTGCCTCGACGAAGATGTTTTCTTCAAAAATCCACTGTAGACGCAGTGAACAGGTTCAGCTCTTTTAGCAGTTATTTGGGCACAGTTAAGCTATTAAAATGGAAACCAATGAGCAGGTCATTTTCCTTTTAATATTTACTCCTGCTCATTAAAAAGACAAACATATTGCTTATCCAATTACTCAATCAGTTACTAAAATATGATCTGTCACCTGTGGCCGTGCTGTGGCTCATCAGGTGCTCCTGGAGGAAAAAAATCCCCGTTTTATGCTTTAAAATCCAAACCTGTGTGTTTTATCAGTGAATCGAGTGATTAAATCTGCAGCTCACACACACACCTCAGTGTCAGTGCAGCTTCCTAAGTGCAGAGATGGCAATTATCCGACTTCGCGTCATCAGCATTTGTCAGGTCTGTGGAGGTGAGAAAGCAGGCTGAGTTTAAATTTTTTAGTGTTTGTGCACTTTTGATGTGCGGAGCCCTGAGCAATGCTGCCGGTGTCTTTCTGGAGACACCGTCTGGAAATATGCTATTATCCCAAAAAATATGGGTTTCATCGTGCGTCTCTGCTCTTTGTGGCAGGCAGCCGCTCACGCTGTCGATCAGATATAAACACTTCTGACATCGCTGGACAGCGCGTCTCAGAAACTAGCATGAACTGGCTGTTAGTCGCTGCATCCTACGTTTGCTTCGTTGTAAAGCGCCTGCACTCCTTGGATCAGTAGCTGGCAGCTGCTGTGGACGTCATGGTGAGTGTGGTGGGAGCAGTACAACAGGAGCTCTGCAGAAACCACCCGTTGGACTGGTGCATCCCTGCCGTCCAGTACATGCCAGCTTGATGTTTCCATTAAGAATAAAGTAAATACACATGTTCCCTGTTTAATGTTTGAAGCTGCAGTTTAACCTTATGCTTCGAAGTATCATAATTTCATCACTGTGACATTTTGCGGGTGTCTTCCCAGCTCCTTTTGGCAGGCGAGCCCGACTGCTCGGGCCGGAATAAGAAACCTCATGTAGTGCAACAGTGTAAATTACATCTGTGCCTGTGCCACTGGGGAAGATTCCCGTGCGCCTGCTGCAAGATAAACTGATTTATATTCAAATGAATGGATTCAGCTCCAGCTCCACGCATTGCTGCATTTTAACCACAAGCTAGCTGCCCCGTTTTCCTTCTTTCCTCCCGTGTGTGTGTCATGTGGCTAAAGGCCACGAGCTCAGAGTTTCTCCACCCCCCACCGAGCACGCTAACCTGCCCCGTCTCCTCCTCCTCCTCCTCCTCCTGCTGCTGCAGCCTCTACTCTTTCCATGAGATGGCCTCTGCATGCTTTGTCGCTGCTTGTTCCCAGTCAGTGGGCAGCAGCGGCCGGGCGGTGACCTTTCCGACCCCTTTAGAGCGAATTGGGGCTGTGTGGCTCCGTTCTGGCCTCTGGTCTTACACTGAAACGAGGCTGCTCGCTGGGGAGTGGCAGGAGCTGCTGGTAACCATCAGCATGGTGGAAAGCATCTGCACTTCATCAGGGAGTCTGCTTGAATGTGCATTAATAGCACTCAATTAACAGTACTTAATATGTTTCTAATCTTTTTTTTTTATTATTAGCGTCAAAATCTGACATAGTGTGATAATCCTTAAGAAAGAGCAGCTACAAGCTAAGCTAAAAAGTACTGTATACTGTAATGAACCTGGCAGGAAGTAAGATTACTTCATCATGACGAAAATCCAAATCACAATTATTTTCACTGGTGCAGAAATCAAGAAAACCAGAGAACACAGAATCATTTTATCTTAATTTCAAAGTTAAAGAAGTATTTAATTCTGTATGCAAGTGACATTTTTTTGCCGTCTGAAGAAATCTTATTCGAGGTCATTAAACTAAACGTGTTACTTAATTGTAATCCACTGTGACCCGCTGTAAACAAAGTCGGTGTCTGAGTGCTGGGAAAGAACTGACCTCATTACCTCAGGAGGAGGTCTGGTCAGCGCACCGAGCAGAATACAAATCACCCGGTCCGGCCTAATTAATCACCTGTATCGATCTGATGCTGCAGAGATCGGCACGACACAAGTGAGCAGAACATCTGTGGAAAATGAAGGAATTGAGTTTTAAAATAGCCGATGCAGAGTACAGGAAGACCTGTACTCTGCATCCCTTATGTCTGCAGCTATTTCATCGTCTCTGTACCTTCTGCTCTGGGTGAGGAAGCTGGAACGCATGTTGGTAAGCAGCAGTGTGCTGGGTGGTTTTGCTCGAAGTGAAGCCTCTGTATTCCCTGACCTTCTCCGGCTCTGGGTGCCAAATCTCATCAGCTCTGAAGAGTAATTAGCCTCAGCTCTGGCCCTGTGTTTTCAGTAAACGAGCGGACGGGCATCTCCAGTCTGGAGACCGGCTCCACTGTGGGAAAACTACATGGAAACGCTGTGGCGACAGATTTCCAATCAGTCGCTATGCAGGACTTATCTATTAGGCTGAAGGTCATACTTATGTATTTTATAGCGGGGGTCTTCTAGAGATACACAATATACTGTGTGATGTCTCAGGAATATTTATTCCTTTGCAGAGAATCAAATCTGACCGGGAGCATTTGTAACCTGCACGTGGTCTTTTATTTTGGAGGTTGCCTGGATTCGTCCTGTTCCTGTGCGTCACTTCCTGCCCTCCTCGTGTGCTGTGTGAACCTCGACAAAAATAGACCCGCTCCTATTTTTAAAGGCAGAGGTGCTTCTGAAACACACTGTCTTGGCGTGATTTGCATCAGTTGCTAAGAATGACTGGTGACCTGTGGGCTCTGAGGAACAGTGACTCATCATTTAACACCACATACACTGCATTCATGAGCAGCGATGAGCTCAGAGAACAGAAGCAGAACTCTAATCATCTGCATGAGTTATTCTCTAACTCTGAACACAGTGTAGTGAGAACATGGACAGTTTGATTCATCTATAAAGCTTGTGACGATCCCTGTTCATAAACACTTTGTTTTCCCTTCTGTGGCATTTCCAGGAATACAGACGCCTCCAAAAAGAAGCAAAAAGTGTGCTGTAGCTGCAGAAGCTGCAACAGGACATTCAATATCAAAATTATAATGGCTTTTAACAAGCAAGTCATTTAAATTTGCCACATTGAGCTGCACTAAACTGTGAGAGGGATGAGCCTTAACCCACAGGCTGCAGCTGCAAGTGGGAATACAAACAGAGAAGCAGCTTTCTGTGAGGCTGAGTTTACTGCAGGTCACCCTGTTCACGCACCGCAGTCTAATTGTGCTCATAATAAAATCAAAGAGTGACATGCAGGTGATGTGTGGATGATGTATAGGCCGCCGTGAGCCCGAGAGCATGCGCACGCACAAGGCATTTAACAGGCCAACAAGATTTAATGTCTTAGCCTCAGATCTGATGTCTGCCAGAGTGGAGACCTACATAAAATGGAATTACATAAAGAAAGAGAGAAGAAAGGAAAGTGCTAGTATGGCAGTTTTTCTTGCCATAGGCGCACACACACACACACACACACACACACACACACACACACACACACACACACACACACACACACACCTCCTCCCCTTCCCTCAGTAACAGCTGGGTTTCTTAGGTAAATTCAATCAGTTGCTCCCCGGTCGCTCTGGCTCTCATGCGGCCCCCATCACGGAAACTCAAGCTCTCAGATTGATTTTCGCTCTCTCACAGTCAGCTTCCCCTCTGCTGCTGCCTCGTGTTTCAGGGACGGTCTCGCCGTTCGACTGCATCCAGCAGAGTTGAAAGTCTTGGACGCTGGTAACTAGCAGCCTCCCGCTGGAGCCATTAGAGCCAGTGCTTATCACCGTTATTGTTGACTTATCTCACTTCCTACCTTGTAGTAAGTGATGTGCAGTCAGTCACTCGGTGTCTCTGTGATACGGCTGTTACATGTGAGGGCCTTCCCAGAGTAAAGCTTACGTAACCTCCCTTCTCTTTTATTCCCATGGGTGTACTTCATAGACTACTAGAAAACAGGGTCAGAGCGCCTCCTCTTAATCGCTTACTCTTGGCGAAGCAGCCTTGAGACTCCACACACACACACGCACGCACACACACACACACACACGTCTCCTTGAGCTATTTTCTGCCTGACTTCAGGTGCTGCCCTCAAGCCGGTCCTCTGTCCAAACCTCCACACTCAGAAGACAATTAAAGAGATATTTCACCAGAATCAGCCTGTTGTTCCTCAGGCTGCATCTCTCTGGTCAGGCTGCATCTCTCTGGTCAGGCTGCATCTCTCTGGTCAGGCTGCATCTCTCTGGTCAGGCTGCATCTCTCTGGTCAGGCTGCATCTCTCTGGTCAGGCTGCATCTCTCTGGTCAGGCTGCATCACTCTGGTCAGGCTGCATCTCTCTGGTCAGGCTGCATCTCTCTGGTCAGGCTGCATCACTCTGGTCAGGCTGCATCACTCTGGTCAGGCTGCTAGCCTCTTACTCATAGGTGAGTGATGTTAAACCAGCAGAGAACCTATCAGATACAATGTTTGTCCTAAATAGGAGTTTCAAAGGTGTCCTTGGACTTTGATACAGCATCAGTGTCTGAGAGGGGCCAGCCTCTTCTCAGCTTCTGTGCTTTTGATCTCTCTTCATGGTATCAGAATCAGCTTAAACAGCTCGTTTAGGAAACCAACAGAATTGTCTTGTATTTGGTGTGTTTTATTTGTTGTTGTCTGTCAGACACGTAATGGTTTGACATTTAAACGATTTTTTTCAGGGCGTGCAGGGCAGACTTAATTGAAAAATGAAAAAGGCTTTTATTTTAGCATAAAAGTAATTGTTAGACCGAGTTATGTGAAGTCAAATATCAGTAAACGTCTAAGATGTGCAACGTTCTCCACACGTTTCACTCATGATTAACAAAAGGCTGTTATTTTATTTTACGGAGCACATTTTGACATGTCAGTGTAGGAAAAGTACAGATGCTAACAATGAAATGATTGTAACACTGTCACGGCTTGAACACTTGGATGGAATAAAGCCATTGTTAAAGTTATTTGTAACTCCTGTCATGACAAGTCAGAATGTCTGCTGTGAAAAAAGGATGAAATTCTCCCTGAAAGAGGCAGAAGCGCTGGTGTCTGTGCCTCATTAATAATGGATTGAATAGGTTCATGCAGCAAGAATTACACATGCATGTATGTTGGGTCTTTGCATTTGCTGCAAGTGTCTGACCGAATACAAATTTACTGTTGTTTACAGCAACATGAAGGCTGTCCCAATGAAACTCGTTTAAACCTGCACGTTTTCCTAACCGTCAGCAGGGGGCGACTCTTCCGGTTGCAGAAAGACTTGTGGTTGTACAGGAAATGGCCTGATTTGGGATGGCCATTATTAGAGTAAGAACAGGAGAATTGTCCAGGGTATGTCCATTGGCTCGTGACCTGTCAATCAGAGGTTGTTAGCCAGTGGTTAGCAGGCTCGTCATGTTCACTTTCATATCATAATCGTATAAAAGATAGCTGCAGTCGCCTACTTAGTGAGGTGCTGTGTGTAAAATGCGCCTTTAAATTTGTGACCTCACTAAATTTACCCAGAATTCACCTCGGTGAAAGGGGTTTCCTCTCCCTCCTCTGGACATCTTGGGAAGTTGGCATCTTTGTGACATTTTCAGGACGGAACAATTAACCGGATGAAGACGTTGCTGCAGCCGCCTCATTAGCGGCGACCCTGTTAGCCTTTGCCTGCAGCTCCGATCTCATCACCGATTTCATTGACACACAGGTGGTGAAACCCACTGAGTTCGGTGTACAAACAGTAGCTGTACGCAGTGAATCATCTGTGATAGATTTCTGTGTGAAACCATTTAATCCAGGTGTGGAGCTGGTATGGATGGCCTTCTGGCAGGGAAGATTAGTGTGTGTGTGTGTGTGTGTGTGTGTGCATGTATACCCCCCGATGCGGCAGATTAATGCATGTACGGTAGTATTAAATTAGATTTAAGCTCTCCCCTGCAGCCTCTGTGGCGAAGGAAGAAGGGAAACGCCCTGCCAGAGTGGCTGCATGAGCGAGCACTCGTGTGTGTTGTAGAGCAGAGAAAGTGTACTGTATGCACATATGAGTGGGAGGTGGGAAATTTGAGTGAGTGTGACAGTGCAGGTTATATGATTGAAGACCTGCCTTTTTCCACACTCACTTTACCTCTCTCACACACGCACACACACACACCAGCAGGCTGCAGGCTGTTAGGTACTCATTGTTTTGAAGTGAGTGCTCTTGTTTCTCCTCCCATGCATTTAAACCAACTGGACTGGCAGCAGGGAGTTTCCAGCAGCACTGAGGCTGTTCTCATGTGCTTCGTGTGACTCAAAAGTGAGGAATCAGTTTATGAGGCCTGAAAACAATCACAGATGTGAACGCTGTCATGCGCCGCCACGTTAGAGGTGTGATTAATTAATGAGAAGTTCATGAATGAATGAAATAATTATTGAAAAGTGGCTTCGTCCAAGATGTTGTTTCTTTTATTTGTGTTCACTGAACAAAAGAGCCTTAAAGCATCATCATGCTTCCTCGTGTCAGCGGCCTGTTACTCTGCAGGACTGAGGGATGAGGTCAGAGGGGATTGATAGGTTCATGATAACAAGCTATATTGGTGCATTGCACACACACACAAAAACATGCTTATTTATGCTGCATATTAGATTTTTACTCAGCAAAAATGGAAACTTAGTAGCACATGTATGTTACAGACATTTCAAACATGGATACCTGCCAGCACGTGAGGTTTCAGTGCTACTTAATGTAATTTTGAGGACGAGGCAGCATTGGTGATACACTGTTGCCAGTAGATATGCTGAAGTATCATTCTTATGACAGATGTAATCATCAATTATTACTTCTTGAATTTAGGATTGTAAAGGAAAAAGAGCAAATTGTCACTGGAGTTTGGTGTTTTTCTGCAGTTACACGTGTCTGAAGTGGGTAGTGTTTCTACATGCTGTGGTCTGCACTTGTACATACTTTATTGTTAAGTCAGTTATAATAAAATGGTGATGCCTTGTATGACTAAAAATAAAGGGAAAACAGTGGCTGACTTCAGGAGCGAAGGCAGAGCAGAGCTGAGAGTGGAGGTCTGGGTTTATAGAGGAAGACGCGAGGGGGGGAGGTACTAAGGTAAACAGGAAGTGACCACTCACCACGCAAACCCCCCACTTCCCAATATGTCGCTTCCTGTATGTGAGCAGCTGCTTACTGTAAGTGCGTTCAGGTTACATTTGTCGCAGATGGTGAACGCAGCACACCTCAGCAGCTGAAGTGCGCCGGTGAAGGTGCGATGCGCTGATATGTAGGTCAAAGCTGTGTTTGTATTGTACACTTGAACGCGTATGTGAGTAAATTCCCAGTAGCACCGTGTTAGTGTGCGACCCAGTTGTCGTCGGAGTGGGTTAAATCCTGCTGTCGCACAAACAGTCTGGGCTCTGCGTCTGAGTCTGTCTGCAGGCAGCAGTAAGCCAGTGCTGCAGGTGAATGTCACACACAAATCTGGACTGCGGATCACTTTTTACACACTCGCAGGCTCAGTGGGACTTTGGGGCAAATCTCAAAATCCAGCTTTCGCCTCGAAGCCGCACTCACAAAAGCTCGGTTTCTTTTGTCTCGCATCCCCCCCCCCCCCCCCCCCCCCCCCCCCCCCCCCCCCCCCCCCCGGCCAGACCCCGGGCCCCCCCCGGGCGGCCCCCCCCCCCCCGCCCCGCCCAA
>VOQJ01039464.1:0-12259 GCA_015052665.1 Apistogramma diplotaenia | reverse complement strand
AACCCCCGGTTTCCCCCCGAAGCCCCCCCCCCAAAGCCCGGTTTTTTTTGTCCCCCCCCCCCCCCCCCCCCCTTCATGCAGGATCAGAGGTCAGAGGCCGGGCCGCATGCGGAGGAACGCCTTCAGTCTGGCGACAGAAAAGACTTTTCAGTTGAAAACCTTCGCTTATTAAGGGCATTGTTTCACCTTTCTATGGGACACATTTGCATGAGGGGAGCGTTTGAGTTAAAGGGGAGGAGCAGTGCCAGTACTTTAAAAACAGGCCTCCTGACTGTGTGTTAGTTGCTCTGCTTTCAGGATGCACACACACACACACACATATTTTAGGGGTTCAAAATGTAAAATGAATGCAATACAAATATTTCTGAGTGATACACAGAAATAATACTTCAGAGTTTTGTTATTCAGGAACATTCAAGATGTTAAAGCTTAAGGTGAACAGAAACAAGCTCTGATTTATATTCATCATATCTGATGTTTTTTATTTAAGTTGGTTACATTGTATAAGATATTTCCCAGAAAACATACAGTGAAATGTGAGCCAACAAGTGCATCCTTTATGGTCCTGATGTAAGCGGTATTATGTGTTTGCTCGGTGCATCGGTGCTCGGCTCCTCGGGGCTGAACTGTCGGCTCCCGCAGTGTGGAGACTCCTGTCGGCTCCAGCTCTTCTCTCTCTTTTGCATTGCAGTCATTCAGTGTAAACGTTGCTCAGTACGTTTTGGCCCCGACTCCGGCATGATGAGCCCGGGTCTGCCGGCGTTGTTTGGAGAATGCGAATACGCTGAACGCGGTAACACAATAAGCGTGGTGCCAAATAGCATTTTGGAGGCGTAATTACAGATTACAAAAAAGAAAATTGAAACATGTTGGATGATGGTGGATTTGATTGGAGCACTTTGTGATATTTCTTTGCACGAGACTGATTTAAGCTCCTGTAACCTGATGTATAACAAGCCTGAGAGTTAATTTCTATTAAAGAAACATTCCGCAAATGATTTTTACAGCACACTCGCATCGTAATTACTTCCTGTTTGCGGTGTCTGAAATATCCTTTAAATAGCTGCAGTAGTTGATCTGAGCTTGTTTCCATCTGAGCAGCATCGTTAGCTTCGCTGCTTCCACATCTCGACTGATCTGTAACGACTCTTTGAAATACAAGAAGACGATTTGCTGCTGGTGAGTCCAGTTTTCTGTAAACAGACTGCTTGTTTACTGCTCTTTAATAAAAATGCAGCTTTCTTTTAAACTTGACTCGACCTAATAATTCAGCTCTGCAGAAATTGCTGAAACGACTTCTTCGACTCGAAGCCCCCACTTTCAGGAGACTAATGAGACTGGAAGACTTTTATCTAAAAGTCTTTCCCCACAGCAGCTTCAGTGCATACCTCATCTCCCGTTAGCGCTAATGTGACTCACCATGAACTCCACTTGATTGGACAGATTATGATGTAGCGCAGAGGTGCAGTCGGACTGCTACAGTACAGCAGCGCTGACATCAGAGCTGCGAGTGTTACGTAACGCCCCGGTGACGCACCGCCACCCCCTGTGGAGCATGACTCATTACACACACTGCAGAAGTGCAGCATGTACCACTGGGTAAATCGTTAGCCTGATGGATATTAAAATTCATGATTTGATCATTTCGTTTCCCAACACCTCCAACAGTATGTTTACCACAACTACTCTATAAGCCTACGATTTAACAACTGGCCTAAATTCCTAAATGTTTCTGTAATGCACAAGGTCTTTGATCAAACTACTATTTTTAATGCTAAAATATAACTATTGCTGTTATACATGTGATCAAATGCATGTTTTACAAAAACAAATGAAAAAAGAATTAAGAAAATTCTGATCAAGACGCCAATTTACAGTTTTTTACTTTCATTCCTGATGAGAAAAATACGTTTTGGTTGTTGAAGCAGAGTGCGTGGCTGTGGCAGACCTTTGACATGCTAACCTGACCTGAAGCTGCCTGTGAGAATGGCTCCAACCCCCAAACAGGGAGTGTAGTGCTGTTGTTAAACCTCCTGAATTCACATCTGCACTTTGATCACATTTTGAGTGTTTGTGCGCCACAACAATTGTCCTTGTCCGTGCAGCTGTAGACGTTGCTTCCATTAGTCACTAGTGAGACACTTGGAAGCTTTGAGGAAGTGACATCACCTGTGGTTTAGCACCACATAAGCCGCCAAACATCATCTGGGCAGATTAAAAACGATTGAGCCGCTGTCCGTCTCCCGTAAGAAGCGTGTGCAAGTTTCCCAAATGTCAGACATTAAAAACTCACCCCGAAAAATGGCAACATGGTTACGATTAGAATTATGAATCATTTGTAATGTCTAAGCTTGTTATATGGGGATTTATCCCTCTTGTCATTTTGTCCCTCTTGTATGATGAATGTGAATGTTAAAATTTGATTATGCTCGAGTACTTAAAGCTCTTTCAGATATGACATTGGATTCTAAACTCTGTCCTCTAGTTTGCCGTCGGAACGTGGTGCAGTTGACTGATAACGGCAGACTGCCGGAGTCTCCGGTTATTGGATATGATATATTACACTCAGCATTTCCTTGTGAATTACAGGCTGGTGGATGTTCATGTAATTAGTTTTGTCAGGAGGCCAGTGGCTCTCAGCGATGAGCAGAAACTCTTCTGGTTTGATACAAAGTTATGTTGACCGTTAAATGTTATTGTTCCTAGTAACAAGGGCAGACTGTGCAGCTTATAATACAATATTTATACCCACTTTTTCTAGTTTGATAGCAACACTGCATGCTTTTTCCCCCCTCCCAACTATTAGGATGCTTTTTGGGGGTTTTGGATGGTTTATCTATCCAAACTTAACGGCTAACATACACCTTTATAGCTCCTTATCTGTCCAAGAATAACAAAATAGGGATTTGAACACAGTTTATCTTTCTACATCTGTAAAATCTCCTCGTGTCCTGATTTCTTCAGTCCTCGACCAGAATTTAATCTCTGAGCCGAGCAACAGAAGCATTTCTAAATGTTTCAGACCTGCGCCGCGACACAGACGTGAGTTTCTCCCAGATTTTCCTTTTACCTCGAGAGTGCAGCGAAACTTTTAAAATCAATCGCTCACACTTCACACTCGCGGCGCTGCGCTAAAAGGTCTGCTTTCTAAAGAGAATCCTTGATCTCAGTGGGACTAACCTAGATTTGTGATGATTCTCTCGCTCGGGAGGATCTCCAGAGGTAGAACAGGTAGTCGCTCTCACTCTGCACATTTTCAGTAACCTGCAAAGACTGGCACCGTAAATAATAGATAAAATACTGGTGCTTGGCCTTTTTTATGCTTTCATTCAGCTGTTTAGTCTGTGGCCAGATGTGTCCAACATTCCACACAGAAATGCATTTGAAGTTCTGATTAGAGGTGTTTCCTGCTTTAATGCAGACCAGTGGGAGAGCTGTTTTGCAGAGCTGCAGATTGCTTCCTTCCTCCAGTGGCCAGGTACTTGAAAACGGGTGCTTTTTCCAAGGCGAAGGGAGTTCACATCAAATATTGATTCGATTTAGCTGTTATCCATTTACTGCACTTTGTATGAAGTTAACCTGGACTTTTGCCAAGTGCACGCTCAAACCCAATCTTGAGGTTTTTCCTCTGTAATTCTTTTAAGACCATAACTTTACTCCAAAAAGGGTCCTGGGGGGATGTTATCACGCGGGCCTGCTGGATGGTTCGAGGACTGTTGTGTTGGTAGTTCGTGGTGGATCATCAAGAATAGAGAATCATAAATCATCAGGTTTACTTACAGAGACATAAACATGTGAAAAAACTGACACATATCGCTTCATAATCTGTTTTATTCATTAAAGGGATTTTAAAAAAAAAGTACTTGTAATTTTTGACACAAAAATGTGGGAACGTATAGAGGTGTTTTTTCTTGCAGGTTATATTTTACTGTTCAGAGACGAAGCATAAACCAACGCCAAACAGCTGAATTAAAGATAAACGTGCAGATGTTCTCACAGTGTGGGCTGGACCCACTCCCACTGGGTTAGAAGGTGCCACACAATGCAGCGCATTTGTTTAGCTTGTCCTGAACACTGGAAGCACAGGCAACAGCCACAGCAGTTTAATCAACAGCGATAAATTGAGAATTCAGAATTGTGCAAATGAAATTTTATGGGTTTGTTAGCAGAAGATGATAATGCACATGATAGATTTGGAGCGTAGGTGGAAGATTGTAGTTATTTACCAACTATCCAAAGCTAAATGCTAGCTCCCTCCGTGTGAGCTGTGAGCCCTGTGCAGGATATGGAGGTTCGTCCTTACTGAGCGGCCGACCCTCCAAAGAAGGAGAAACAGGTCTGATTGAGCACCTGGGCCGAGCAGGAAGCAGCTGGAGAGTCCTGATTACTCGGTGGACACACACGTACACGTTCTCACGCACAGCTCCTCAGGCAGGTTAGCCTTTGGTGACTTATAGAGATCCACTCTATGCTTATTAATCACAGCCGTGCGCATAAAGGTTCCCTCTCCCTCACTCTGTCACAGTAACAAACACACACATACGAACATGCATGTGGCAGATGCTCCGTCTCTGCTGGAGGAGGCGGGTGGGGGAGTCCCTGGCCTGTGACTTGCATTACTGGCTGCAGCCGGAGGGGTTTTCCTGAGCGTTTGTGTTTATAGCTGCACGGCCTCGTCCAGAGGTCGTCAGCTGTGTTAAAGGGAGGTGGGCACGAAAAGCTGGGGAAAGGAAGCGACCGCGCCTCACCTCTGTCTGCCCGCGTCGATGACGCAGCCAGTCTTACCTCATGATGCCCGTTTTTAACAGACACCTCAGGAGTATGACTCAGTGCTGCATGTTTAACTACTTCCAGTCATACAGTGATGACTGCTTTGACTCCGCTGTAGCCACTTCTTAAACCCTCACAGGCATGTAGCACATGCTGGATCCTTTATAACTGCTCGTTACCTTCCTTAGTTGTCCGAGTTGTATTTTACACCACAAAACTGAGTCAATTTAAAGCCTTCAGAGCTCGTGGTGAAAGCCAGTCAGGTCACTTCAAACACGTTGATTCTTTTTAGGAAACAAAGTCAGAAAATGAGCTCTTAGCCGAAGGAGGCGGCTGGATTTAAGGAAATGTTACCCTGTAAGTGATATGAGTAACATTTATTTTCTGTTCTGTTTTTCTTTGCTGCACATTTTCTCGTTGAAAAGTTGCAGCTGTAAATTGTCAGAAAAAAGATAAATATTGGCGCTTTGCCCCAAAAAGCTTAGCTTGGTTTATTCTACCAGCAGTCTGAAAATAACTGCTTGGTCGAGCAACAGAAGTTGTTGTTTATGCTGCGAGTGCTGCTGGAGCTTCAACCTCTCCACTTTTTGAAACCTTTACTCAGCGTTTATCCAAGCTAACCAGCTTTTCAGGTGCCAGGATTTATAGAAACAGTCAGATTTATAAAAAATATATATAATAGCTTAAATATTTTGTTCTTGGGATTATTTCATCACAGCCTTTAGCACTTAGAATACAGTTGGTTCCAAAACAAACAACAATAAAGATTTATGTCATTGTGGGAGTGGCTTAAATCCATATTCTGAGGGTCACCAGGTGCCAATAGCTGTGGATGAATGGAAAAATAGCTGTTTGACGCGACTGGTGTAAATACTTTCAGTTTAATCTCAAACAGGCAGCTCATATGTAACAACACCCTTATAGACGGTCTACCACAGCATGGAGCTGTCTGCTACAAAGGGAAGAAAATGTGTGACTGTACCTTTAAGTGGGCCGACTCTCTTTGCAGCTGCTCACCATGTTAAAGTCTGGTCACATCTAGTAGCAGACAGGCAGCTTTAGTGATGTACACTCCCCTCTTTGGCTGTCACACACACACACACACACACACACACACACAAGCGAACCAGCTGCGGTTTTGTCACAGTCTGATGTTTTGCTCACACATCTTTCTTTAGCTGGGCTCTTTTCAAGAGTGAATACTACTTTTTTCATTCATGCCCAGCAGCACTCGCTCAGCTGGAGACGTAATCATCAAGTCATTTATTGATAGCGATGAGAAATACTCGTCTTTTGGTCTTCAGCTTAAAATATATGCCAGGGCACATTGATTCATTTGTTTGACTGAGGTAACAGGGGAGCTCCGGACTCAAATCTTTCTGGCTCCACAGTTTCGTGCACTGTGGTGACACCAATAAAGATACAAAGTCTGGAAATTACTCTACAAATAATCCTTTGAATTGTCCTCGGCGATTACCGTGAGGTGAAGTGTGTGATTTTGGTGAAACCGATCACAGCTCGGCGCACACGTTCACGTCCCCCCGAGGACGAATCCCGACACGTGAGGGGCTGCCTCACCCGAGAAAATGAGCTCACAGACCAACTGGGAAAGCTTTTATTACAACCTCGAATTTTGTTTCAAAGTTAAATGACCTCTAGTGGCTGTGCGGATACATGCATGTGCAGTGAGCTCCGGTAACCTAGAAACATTTATAATATCTGCATAATGCTAATTGGAGTGAAAGCTGAGTGGACTTGTTGATGATGCTGTGATTCTTGTCGTCTGCTCTGCTTGTTGATTAACTGAGATGTGCATGGTGACATAACTCTACATATTAGCTTCATATACTGAGTATTTGTTTGAGTGATGCTGTGGTTCACACACTGTAGCTTTAGAGATCTGATAATGTTGATAAATCATATATGCAGACTGATACTCTGTTACTAGCTGCTGTTCTCCCTCCCCCTTTCTCTCATTGCACAGCAGCTGACCTTTGCCCTAAATACCAGGCCATGTGGTCCAGTTGGGGTTATGTTGTGGTGTGTGAGGCCAACATGACTTCCCCTCCACGGTCACGTGTCCTGATGTGGGTCTGGCTGAGGAAGTCAGATGCCTTTCTGATCGTTCATTGAACTGCTGCTGATGTTTTTGCGTGTGTTGGGAGAAATCATTTATTTTTAATTGAACATAAATGGAAAACATTGTAAAAAGGGACACTGTATTTACAGCAGCTGTTTGTTCTTAAGATCCATATTTGTTGATTTTTCTTAACCATCTGCTGCCTTTGTGTTCGAATCTCACTGCAAAGAGTTTATTATTATTTCAGTTGATCTGCCTCATCAAATGAGTAAATAACTCAAAAAGGCAAACAGATATTATGAAGTTCAGCCTATGAATTGTTGCATCTTTGTGTGTAGCCTCACCTCTACTGAAATCAAAGCTTCTTTTTTAAATATTATTATTATTCAGTGGTGATATTCTGTCCTTGCTGTTACTGAACACAGCCATATCAATACATGACTCTAATGACTCTTAGAAAACGTGTTTGAATGAGGTGAAAGGATGAGAACCTCCCATTTGTTCTCCACAGTATTATTACCTGCGTATTAAGTTGTTTATGTTACCGTAAGCTGAACATACAGTTGATGTTTTTATGGAAAACACCTGTCCTTCGGTAAAGAAACACGATTTCAGTCACGGACAGAAAGAAAGCAGGAAAACTCGTGTTTCCGTGTTCGTTCTCAGACTCAAAAGTGGCAGAAAAAAATGTGAATAAACATCGGAGTAGTAATGAAGGGGCCTGTTATGAAACCGATTTAATCAGAGAGATGGATGGCAGGAAGGGAGGAATGCTTTTGTCTAGACTTTTCTCTTCCTCTCAGCCAGGCCTCTTCTCTTCACTGAGCTCCAGATGGGGGATTAACAGTTCACTTGACGCATTGTCATGATGATGTGGACAGGTCCGTGCGTCTCTCTTCCTCCGGCTTACCTATTATGTCTGTCCCGCTCTGCTCAGTGCTTCCCCCTGTCTGCGGCCGTTGTAACAGAACTTATGTAAAACACAGCAGAGAAAGTACAGAGTCTGCAAGAATTACGAACCTCGAGATCATTTGTATTCAGGGCGCGCTGCTGCTGGATGGTTATAAGTTTTTATTAAGACGTCTTCAGAGGAAGAGCTGGACCGCAGCGTCGGGCAGGTCTGCCTTTTAAAGCTGCACGAGCATGTAAACGGTCGGCTTCAGTGCTCAGAAATCCTGAAGCCTGATGATATTAACCAACATACAGAATGCTCATATCTGCTTAACAGATCAGTGTGTAATCAAGGCCCACGGTGAAAGGAAGTCAGATTTAATGGTGCCGAGTTCAGCGTTCTTCTGCAGTTTGCTGTGTTATCATTTTCTCTTTGCAAATACCAGAAATTTATTTGGGCAAAGAGGGAAAGTGTATTGTCTCTAATTGCTCGGAATGAGACACATCTGCCACGGCGTGTTTATCATTTAAAATCAGGTGCAGCTAAACGAACATCGACACTCGTCTCCATAACGATCACTCGACTTCTCCATCAGCTGGATTTTACTTGATCGCCTCCCTTAAAGGATGCTGGAAAACAGCCACCTTTAAACAAACAGCATTACATCCTGCCAGGTGCCTGTAGATGCAGGGAACAGTGTGCAGTTTCAGACAGGAAATAGTGAGATAATTAAATGATCATTTGAATATTTAAAGTCATGACAGTGTTTACTGTGTGATTACAGATTCATTTAGATTTGATGAATCGACTGGTTACAGTAACTCATGTTGACTCATGTTTTTACAGACCTGGTGGAACAAGTTTATTCTCACACTCACAAAATGTCATTCTCAACTTTAATGGTGGCAGAAATCTTAGAGTGAGATTTAAGAACGCAGTTGAAGCAGCTGCGTTTTTATTTGCTAATGCGCGTCACTTGTCGCGTTCATTCTTGTGCTCGCAGGATTAATTCTATTAGATGCAGCACACCGACTACAATCCAAGAAAAAGAATTTATGTGGATGATGCTTAAGCCTTTATTAAGAGTCTCTTTCGGTTTTTTATCAGAGGCTCAGCTGCTCGCTCTTCCCTCCAGGCAGCTCTGCTAAGAATTCCTAACCAGTTTGCAACAGGCGGCCTCTGGTGTGTCGGAAAGAAGACCTTTCTATTATTGGAGCTGCCACAAGCCCGTCTGGTTAATAATGCGAGCTTTTCTTTAAATGCACAGAGAGACACACGGTTTGTTGACTTTGAGGAAGTCGCCGTCTGCAGCGGGGACGCGTTTATGCTGACTGTCTGCACGGCGGAACTTAAACGCACCACTAATCTGCACCTAGCCAAACCATCATGGTTCACCCAAAATACCATTAAGGTTTTTGGTCACACTCTACATGGCTCATCATGTATTGATGTCAAGATGAGATTAAATTACAGCAATGTGTTTTAAACTGAGTTTCAGTTCATTTGAAGAAGACGGCGTTCTTGCTGTAAGACGGAGCAGCAGCAGCAGCAAGTGGGCATAAAAACATCACTTGTAATGTCATAAGAGTTTTCCATTTAACTTGGATGATCTTTATAAAATGAATCTGCTAAGATCAAACAGCTCGACCTCAGTGGAACTGCAGTTCCCAGAGTAACCACTTGATACATACATGGATACATTTAGAACAACAGCGTGGATTCGACAGCGACGTGGCTCCGCCCTTTTTGTGCTGTCGGTGCATTTTAATGGGATTATCTCACACATGATATGCTGATTGTTTATCACTCCGCCATCCAAAATGATGCTGTTAGAGACAGCTGAGTCCTGTGAATGAGAACTCAATTACTGCAATTTATGAAGTCAGGTGAGGAAGTTAAACTAGTTTGAAGAATACAGCAACACGGTAGTGACACAAAGCTTTGCGGTTCCCACAAACACGTCACGGGCACCACAGTTTATTTAAAAACAGCTTCAAAGAAGATTCAACAGCGATCATTTTCTCACTTTGATGGTTTCAGTATCCAGAAACTTCTTCCCACAGAGCGAGCGGTCGTGACAGATGGCCACGCCCCCCTCCCCGAGCCCAGTTTCCCTCCCTGCTGTTGGAGTGTTTGTTCATAGCAGATCACTGGATCTGAGTTTGAGCAAAAATGCAAATATATGTGTGTGTGTATGCACATGGCTGCAACTTCCATGTTGGTTCCACTTTTCCACTTCTACTTTTGGTCGGATGATATAACATTTGCAGACATTGTCTAAGAACCTGAGAAAATTTTGATTTTAAATCCACAATTAAAATAATTGCAGATGTAGTCGATTAGAGGTCACTCACCAGTATACAGACAGTAGGTTCGTTTTTTTGCTCTGCTCATCAGTGATATGTGATGCCAGGTGGAAATAATGCATAATGCAACTTAAACACATTCAACCAACCTTTAAAAGTTTTTGGACTGATCATGTTTCCATCATCTGGTTGATGTTATATCATAAACCAAATCTCCTCCAAATGATGCCTCTTTTCTCTCCTCCTGTCCAGCCTCTTACATCGATCCCCACATCGACCCCATCCCATAAACACACACACAGGTCTTTGCATTCGCAGCTCTGCTCGTCGGTCTGCAGCACCGACTGTATCGTCTCCAGAAAGCACCGCCTCCCTTCAGGAGGGGTGGTGTTGAAGTCTGTGTGTGTTTAAATAAAGTGTGTGAGCTCAGTGGGTGTCATAGGCTAAATGTAGGTGGATTTCAGTGGGTGTGTCTTATCTGGTCTGCAGGGTTTGCATGCAAAGATACATACAGTTTGTCTTGTGGTTGAAGATGAAGCGTTTGTGTGCATGTGTGTGTGTGTGTGTGCGTGTGTGTTTGCACCTGTCACCTGTGAACAAACAGCCTGAGCTTTCCTCCTCATTAGGCGTCTTCAGCACCTCTGCAGAGACGTGCAGCTTCCCCACTGAACGCACACACTTACACACAGTTTTATTCACTTATATACGCACTCTTTTGTGCTCCCTCACAATTGTTCATGTTTTCATGCTGGCAGTTAAAAAGGCGTGCATCATATTTTGCTCATCATCGCTTGCATGCTTGCCTCTGTGTCTCCAGCATTGAGCTCTCTGTGCTAAACTGCTGCACACTTTATGTTCACTCAGATTGGTCCATTTTTCACACTGAGCTTCCAGTAAGAAACCGTATCCTCACGCACTGGAGCACAGTGTGAAATACATTTCTAAGAATGATAATTTTTACTCTTAAGCTGCCATTTGTCTTTTTTTTTTTAATATCTTCTCCACATACGTGAAGACCAAAATTGCACATGCATCAAGTCAGTGTTTTGTTAATTTTGAGGCAGGTTTTAGTGCAGCAACAAACAACTATTTTCAGGATCATTCTGCAGGTTAGTGCATATAGCAGATGCTAGAACATTTCATATTTAAACTTTCCACAGCTTAAGGTATGATGATTGGTAACACCTCTTTAAAAGAACCTATGTGCACAGATATGCACTGACCATATCTCATTACTTTTTCATTCACTCTGTTTATACCCCACTCTGCTTTTAATCTCTCTCCCCTCTCCACTTAAGAATATTGCTGTTGCATCACAGTTTATCACCAACTTTCATGCAGACTTGATGCAAAAGGCCAAAATATTACACTGAGAAATTAGCGTTTCTGTTCTGGAAAAGCACAAGAGCGAGGGGCTGCGATAGCTTTCCTGATTGAGCAGGTGACTCGTTTGCTGGGTTTAGTTCCCTGCATGTGAATCTTCTCCCAAAATCACCCTAAAAACTGTAATGAACCATCAACAAAATGTGTGCAGTGTGTTTTCTGATCCAGGGTATCTAATCATCGATGTATGTTTTTCCTGTTGGGAGCAGGGTTATGTATACACTGGATGCCGTGGCTCCAGTAAAGCCTAGGCAGACAAAACCTAAATCTGAGCCTTGGTTGGATGAAACCACTCGTGCTATTAGGCGCTTGTGCAGAAAAGCTGAACGAAAGTGGAAGAACGATAAGCTCCAGGTTTCATTACAAATCTTAAAGTCCTGCTGGTGTCGCTATCAGACAGCTGTGAGAAATGCTAGAAGGACATATTTGTCAAACATCATTCAGTCAAACTGCAATAAGCCTCATATTGTTTAAAACCGTAGACACTGTTCTTAATGTCCCACAGACTGTCTGCACTGAACCTTCTTCAGAAACATGTGAGAAGTTTCTAAATTTCTTTGTGGACAAGGTAGCTAATGTGAGAGCTCAGATATCACCTTGTGCTCTCGACCCATCCTTCACTGTTTCCTGCTCTGCTGTTTTTTTATCAGTTTGAGCCTGTGACTTTACCTTTGTTACAGGAGGTTATTGGTCATCTGAAGCCCTCCGGGTCCCCTACAGATGTAGTCCCACCTCGACTATTTAAAGAGGTGACTCCTACTTTGGGGCCATCTGTACAGTGTTTTCAAATTTTAGACCGATTTCCAAGCTGCCTTTTGTAGAAAACAT
>VOQJ01039456.1:0-10789 GCA_015052665.1 Apistogramma diplotaenia | reverse complement strand
CTTGTCTTTTACAGCAATTCCTGGAGCATCTGAGCGCTGTTGTATCCAGTTAAATGCTGCCAGACTTGCCATTCTTGTCTGAAACAAGTCACACGGTCAAAATGCTGGCCATCATACAACAATGGGAGGGAGTGTCTGGCAGTTACACAGACAACACTGTGAAGTATACTTTACTTCTGTTTTCCAAAGCAGGACTGGAAATGATGATCTTTTATTTACTGAGTCAAAAACGGTATACCTTCTTTATGAATGTGTGCAGCCTGTCAATCATCCTGGCAGACCTGCTACTAGCCTCTTTAATGGCAACTGTGTGGTTTCTTGGTGCTGACCGGTCTTTTACACTCTGCTTCCTTTTGACTAATGCTTCATCAACATATGGAACACTGCCATTGCCCATGATGTGCTTAGGTTTACTGGACTACTCTTTGGGAAACGTCTGTCTTAGCAAGCACAGAGCCTTCTGCAAAACCCTCGGAAATGTATTGGTGACATTTCTCATGTGGCTGCTAGCACTTTGGTACTCATTTGGCTCTGCTGAAGCTAAACTGGTAAATTTGAGTTATGGGACAAGGATAAAAGCTCTGGTGTGTGAAGTGGAGGAGTCAACAATGATGATCTACTTCATTGCTGGGCTTTTCATTGCAATACTTCTAATAATGCTGCCATTTTGGTCACAAATTCCTCAGTGGGTCAAAGAAGCTGAGAGGTTACGTGAAGCAAGGGAAGAACAAAAGAAGACGAGGAGCGACTTGTTACTCACTTTAATCTGCTTGCACAGAGACAAAAAGCGATGAAGAGAATTTCCTGCAGGATGCAATCCAGCATCAACCGCCTCTGTGGATCAGCCTGACACTGGGCTTTGCTACGTTTTGGATGCCTTTTCTTGCTGTGTCTTTGGGCTGTTTGATTCTTGGCTTTGGACTACCTGCCTACGTCTCTGTTAATGTGCTGTGGTTGGAATGCACCAACAGTTTACTGCTGGGTGTAGTATTCTGGATAAAGAGCAGGACTCTAGGGCCACACACCCATCTACCAGAAAACGTGTGCTTATGGAGCGTTTACTGGCATTTGAGCAAAGGAACACAACAGAAGCAACTTCCTGTGCTCAGCCCTCCAAAGGAGAAGATACATCTTTTTTCTCATGTGTAAGGGTAAAAGTAACAAACATGGCATAAAAAGAAACTCATGATACAAGAAAGTTAATAAGGACTTTAAATAAAGATGAACCAGCATCTACAAATGGTTCAGATGTGTGAATGCTGCATTAAATGTCTGTGCTGAGTTGTAGGGAGACTGTTAAAAAGTCCCCCAGAGTAAAATGTTTAAGTTATAACTGGAACTGTTTTCAATGTTATTCCTTAAAGAGCTGTGCTGCAACGCATCATGGAAGAACTATGTATGTATTGACTGTTACATTTTGAAGAGTCTGGGGCTGTGCAACTGAAAATACTTTTTAAGTCCTGTTAATGTTCACCCTCATTTTGTACTGTCTCTTTTAAGATATACTGCTGTGTTGTCTCACACACACACATTAATCTGGATGTTGATTCAAGGTCATATTGCTCAGTCCTCAGTTTGTAATTTAGCCTAATATTATGGATGATGATTTTGAATCTGTTCCTGAAAGTCCTTCTGGTGTAATCCGCTGCAGCTTTATAAAATTTAACATTCTTAAATAAAGTTTTTTGTATTTGCTTTACTACACGTTTTTCTTTTTTCTCTCCTTCATGTGCGGCTTTCAAGTTAAAGGCTACATGATTTCAGCCTTAGTTTTTAACCAATCACTGAGGCCATCTGCTGATGAAGCTCAAGTGTCCTGACTGAAAACACTGGATCACCAACACTGACCTCACAGTGACAATTTGTAATGTATGTGGTCGGTCTCTGCCCACATACGAAAACCACGATTAGTCGGAAGAGAGATGTCCTTCCTGGCCAGTGTATTCAAATATGGTGGTGGAACATGGCGGCTAAGTTTATGATAATGTAACAGTTTGCTGGAAGACATCATTATACATGAAACAAAGTGTGACAAGTACCCAATATTCTTTCTTCGAGTTAAAAATAGAAGTTCACAAACTTTCTTAATTTGGACTCAACAGAAACAAAACAGTGAAGGGATCAATTTCCAAAGCAGTTTTCAAATAAAATGATATATCCTGTCAGTAGCAAAACACAACTCTGCTGGGAATGATCTGGGTGTCGATGCAGCAGTTAAACGGTAAGTGGACTAGTTCTTATATAGCGCTTTTCTACTCTGACCACTCATACAATATGTTTACATCCACACAAGCACTTTCTTATGAAACTAAGCTAAGTGTTTATCATCTAACATTGATACTCTAATGTTGCAATGACAGCAACTTGTGGTTTGGTATCTTGCCCAAGAATACTTTGGCAAGCAGCCCGGAATCAAACTGCCAACCTTCCAATTGGGAGGTGACGTGCTCTACCTCCTGAGCCACAGACACCACTTTAAGCCAAAGTCCTTCAGTATCTACTGTGAGCCACAGCAGGAATCAGTGCGTTGATGTTTTCTCAGGAGTAACAAGTCACAATTAAGACATGAAATGCAGACAGAGCCTGTGTTACTTTCACATGTGGCCTCACACCTCTCCACACTGTGCAATAATGATGGGGAGTTTAGGCTCGTCATTGGGCCCTGTTGGGACATTCTGTTGGAAGAAAGAAGCGCACATTTAGAACAAAAACTCTGCTCCAAGTTCTTACCGTACCTCAATTTTTCTCATAACCAGCAAACCATCAACCAGTTTTCCTGTAACAATTATGAGCAAGACTATTTAACTCTCACACACCTAATACAACTCAAGAAAACAAAACTCTAAATTATTACTGTTGTTTTACTCAACTAAAACAACATGTTTCCCAGCTAGCCAGTCACATTTAGTGCAGGTAATGACAAACTGGCAACCATTTGCTCCTGGTTCACTGTTTTTGTCTGCAAATGGGCCTCTATAGACGCTGCACATACCTGTTCCATCTCCCTGCACAAAAATAAACAGTAAGGTGGAGCTCACAAAGATGAAAGCTATAGATTAGCTATAGATTAATTCTGCTCAGCTCAAGTCAGCAGTGACACTGGTAAGGTTTAATTGACAAATTCAAGCATTGGTTGTGCAAATCTTCCAGACGATGTCAAAAGAAACCACTAAGCCATGGATTACTGTACTGCATGCTGCCAATCCAATCTTGCATGTACTTACATTTACAAAATCTCCTCCTTGAATCATGAAGTCTTTGACTGAAAATTAAGTTAGTGTTAACAGCAAAATACTGTATCAAAAGGTGAATCAACTGTCCCCTTACAACAAAGTAGATGTGTCCATGTTTGTGATTCAGATATTTCCAGTAAAGCAACTGAGTAAAGCCCACATGAAACATTTAACCTGGTCTGTGTTTGTAACTGGTTAATGTATTTGGTTGAATGAAAAACATCATTCAAACAGACTCCTTTCCATTAACCTCACAGCATCAGAATACCGATAGACTCTAACCAATAGAGTCACACTGCCGCTGAGAGAGCTGTTAGGTTTCATTCCCCAGCAGTTTCATTATTTTGGAAATGAGACACTGAGTACTGATCTACCATGTTGTTCTCCTTCTACAGCTCCACATCCCCAGTCCTACTTCTTTGTCATGTATATGCACATGCATGAATACTCTTAAGAGGCCTGATTAGGCAGGTACACACCCAGCAGAACCTAGTCTGTGTGTGTGTGTTTTTAGGTGCCCAAAGCTAGAAATAACATAAAGTAGGGCTGCGATGATTCACTGAGTAACTGGAATAACTCGATTACAAAAAATCCTCAGCCCTGTAGTGTTGTAATAGAAATGTATGAAGGAGCATACATGTGAGCTTGGGTGGAGTAAAAACTAAAAGGTTTTCTAGTGTACAAACCAGCAGCACTGGTTTGTACACTTTACTGGGAAAGCTGGAAAAATAAAAGAATATTTATTTCAAGAGATTTGTAACATTATTGTTTTCAGATTTTGATTAATATATAACCTAAATAAAACATATTAATTAATTCTATCAAAAATTGAAAATGAAAAGCTACCCCACCACCACCCACACATTTAATAATGTTAGTTTTCCAGAAGCAAATGTTGCACCAAAGCACAGGGCAAACCTGCAGTCTGAGAAAGCTGATATAGCTAATGAATGTTGAAGCACATGGAAACGTGTTATTCTGGTCTGCATCATAATGAAAGCTGGATTAGCCAGATAGCAGCATTCCTGGACAGCAGCTGGAGTTCTTTTCTTTTTTCTACCTTCTTTGTCTAGCCCCGGATCCAGTGACACACGAACTTATTCTATGGAGTTAATTTCCTGCCAAAAGTTTGCACCCAAATAAAACCTGTTTCACACAAAGAAAACGTGCTGCACACAGATAAAACCTGTTTTACAAACTGTCCTCGAGCAAAAAACAGCTTCTCTGTGAGTACGAAACATTTCGGTTTGGGCCAAAAGTCACGTGATACCTTAGACAGAATTAGTGAGTTCCCCTATCGACAGCAGGGGGTGCTATCGAAACAATTGAAACAGTATTAACTCTGTTTGTTCACAATATTAACTGTTTTGACCTGCAACTGTTACTGTATGCTGTTATATCTGATAATCTTTTCTTTGTGTGAAATGGGTTTTATTTGTGTGCAACCTTTTGGCAGGAAATTAACTCCATATTATTCCTTGTACACTTTTTTAATCTAAATAACACAAGCCAGTTTGTGCCTGAGCTGTGATATCACACAAGTGTAAAGATGTAAATAATGAGACACTATATTATTGATGTGTGTACACATCTTTGTGCATATGTGCTTTTCACTGTGGGCATCTCTCCTCCCAGCTCTCCCACACTGTGGGTGTCATACAAGTGGTTACTGTTACAACAATGTGTGTAAGTCTGTGTGTGAAAATAAATAAATGAAAATAAGATCTGGTGGACAAAGAGTGCTTTGTCCTCACGACATCACTACACAACCCATCCGTCACTCCACGTGGACAAGTCAGAGTAGCCACTGGATGTCCTGTGCTTGCCAGTGAGATAATGCAGTGTGCTTAAGGTTTCCAGACAAAGAAATGCAATCAGAAATTGTGCTGACAAAGCACACACAAACACAACACATTTTATCTGCTAATGGTTTTCCGGTGTCTGAATCTGACGTTCACTGAGGTCAGGTGCCTAACAACAGGTAAGACATCTTTAAGGTTTTTCTTTTTTGTTAGTAATAAACTACTTTTGCTGTGATCCTGTCATTAAGGTGTCAGCCGTCCAAAATTACACTGAATTTCTATTTCAAGGAATTACTGCTACTTGGAAAAGCCAGGGCTCAAGTGCACAGATTCAGACTTAAGTCCAAGAGTTTAACAACAAACAGTGTTGAAAGGTTCAAATCCAGGAACACATCAGCAACCAGAATGACCACACCTGTTTTATCAAAGCAGGAGCTAAAAGCACCACTGACAACAAATCCACACAGCAAACTACTCAAGTCAAACCTGAGGCTGCACTGTCGTCATAGTTCACTGTATCAAATTTTCAACAGAGATAATCAGACGCATGTTTTGGCCAAAGGCAAATAGGTTGATGTTTCTGTGAGGCAGCCATTTACTGGATACTGATTCCTGCCTGGGACGCGAGTGTACCTGGGTATGAAAGAGGTGCAGGCAAACAAAATCAAGAGGACAGTTTCAAACACATACTTTAAGTAGCAACAGCTGGTTTCTACTGTCTGCACAACATGCAAATCAGTATCCCCAGGAAGCAGCCATCTCTGGGCTATATGGGAGGGGAGACTAGCAGGTTGCTTTAGAAACAGAAGGTGTGTCCCATGAAGTGTGTGTTAATAGGGCCATGAAGAGTTACCTAAAAAGCACCTCCTACTCATAACAGAATGTAGGTTCTCTACTAGTCATTACTAAGCAAGTGTTATCAGCCTGTACTTGAGCTCATGGGACTGGGGCAACGCTGCACAGACAGGTAGATTTACCAATACATGGATACAGCGTGGATATTTTCAGGATCTGTGGTTTGTTATCATCTCTGTTCCAGCTAAGTGTAAGTAGGATGTGATAACACTACATTCAGGTTACAATTACAACAAATCTGATGATCATATTTTTAGTGCTACATCGATTAAGTGTGACCTCTTACTGTTCAGACTTTGAGATGCTTTATAACTTACAGGCGAAAGATACAATAGGCTTCAGGAGAACAGATCGCACCAGTCCTCTAACTATTCTGTTCATTCAAAAGAAGTTTAGAAGTATGACGGTAACCTGAAGCTGGGGCGGAGGTTTTGGTTGCGCTGCAACCATTCCTCGAGTAACCAAATTTTGTTTCCTTTAATCCACAACTCTGCAGGGCTCAAGTGTCACCATGTAAATACGAGCATTTCTCCCAGATTACCGATTTAAAAAAAGGCATTAGAGACGTGTGCAGGTGCATCTGTGTAAATAAATAGTATTACAACACTGAGCCTGTGTCGCCCTCAGGTTTTCAACAAAAACACAACAGCAACAGTTACAATGATGCTTGACACACATGCGGCAAAGGGCAGAGAGGAAGAACAGGTGTTGTGCCAAAAAGTGATTGCCTGCCAAAAAGCAATTACCGGTTTGTCAGAAAACATTTGCCTGTATTTAAATGGTTGTAAATGACTTGTTGATCTATAATCTGTGACACATATGTCTTACATAGCTCTCATGAATGATATCAAGTCATTTTGAGCAAGAAACAGCATTTCTATCACAAGGTAGACGCTGCAATCAGTTTTTGGCAAAGTTACTTTAATATGTTTTTTTTTTTATCAAGGTAAAAATTGTCATTGACATTAAAATGTATTTTTTAAACAGAAATCTGACTTAGAAGGCTGCAGAAATCACAAAAAATATGACAACACACTTCTATCAAGATATTTTAAGTTACCAAAAAGCACTGGATTAATTTTTTAATGGATTGATTATAATGAAGGTACAATAACACAGACTCCTCAAGATTCTTAAAAAACAGGTTATTTCTTTATTTTATATATAAGTCCTTCATGAATCGTGTTGACTGTACTCTATTTACCAATATAAGCAACAAAATTACACATAAAAGCAAATAGAAACATCATAAATCACTTTATGGCAGACGATCACTTTTTGGCACAACACCTGTTCCGACCCGGCGAGCTCACTGGAAGAGAGATAAAGATCAACTCTCAGACTTTCTGGTGATCAAAGCAGCAGGGCTTGTTTCTGTAATCATTATTCAAACCTTTACTGGAAAAAAACTGCTCCCATCCGCCGCGTTTGTTTCATACAGCGAGAAATCAAGAGGAAAGCTACACAAGTTAAAATATTCAGATGAATAGCTCGGCGGCTTCATATGGCAACAAAACCTGCAGCAAGCAGGGCTGACTCTACAGGGGTGTATCAACATTATCTTAAAGTCTTCTTTTTTTTGGGGGGGGGGCATTAGACCATATGTATTTCAATGCTTTAGTAGTAGTATTTTGCAGATTTACAATAATATGAACTTTAAATAAAATATATTAATTAAATCCCCACCACAGGAAACTGACAGATCCAAAAGAACAAGGTACGCACCAGGTCTGGGAAAGTTGATTAACTTGTTTTTCTTCATTGCAGTCACACATACTCGTTTAGTAGCATGCTTAAACATGCAAATAGACACACGATACCTGTTGCAGGAAGACTTGTCAGAACTTTTTTTTGGTTGATATAAGAAAACCTTCACAGAAGACAGAGAAATGTTATTTTATGCTTTAGTTTGGGCTGCATGTATATCTTATTTTGATGTGATTATTTATTTATAAATGTAATTTTCATATGGCATGCAAATACAATGAAAGGGTTTTTTAAAAAATATATATAGATATACATACTGTTAAAAACATTGCGGTTTCTCAAATAGAAACCATCCATTTGTGCAGAAAACCCAGACCTTGCTCTCCCCATCCACCTTCCCAGCTCGTCCAGGGGGACCCAAAGGCATTCCCAGGCCAGTCAAAAAAATGTTTTCATTCACTACCCAATCCTCGTGACCGTTCATGTTCAGCTCCTCTTTACCACAACAGACTGGTGCAGTGTCCACATCACTGCAGATCCAGCCGCAATTCATCTGTCAGTCTCCTGCGCCCTTCTCCTATCCACCCTGAGATACGTAAACTCCTCCACTTGGGGCAGTGACTTGTCCCTGAGCTGAAGAAGGGAAGCCTTTTCTGGCTGAGGACCATGGCCTTAAACTTAGAGGTGCTAATTCTTGACATGCAGAGGCATGTCAACCAAGACAGCCCTACAACATCCAGAGCCTTCTGGAACTCAGGGCAAATCTTGTACACCCCGCAGGCCCTACCACCCAGGCGTTGTTTAACTACATCACCCCAGTGATGGGTGAGTCATCCCCCTAGGCCCCAGACTCTGGTTCCACTGCAGAAGGCGTGTCAATGGGATTAGGGAGGTCCTCGAAGTATTCTTTCCACCGCCCAAAAACAGCCTCGCTTGAAGTTAGCAGCACCCCACCTCCAGCATAAACCGCTTTCCCCTCCTGAGTCACCTGAGTTTGCCAGAATCGCTTTGAGGCCATATGAAAGTCTTTTTCAATGGTCTTCCCAAACTGGAGTTTTTGCTTTGGCCACTGCCCAAGCTATGTTCTACATGGCCTGCTGGTACCTGACAGCAAACCCAATAGGACCCCTTCAGGTTGATGGCTCTCTTCACCTTTGGTGACCACCATCTGGACCGGGGATTACTGCCATGACAGGTACCAACCACCTTGCAGCCACAGCTCTGAGCAGAAGCCTCAACAATGGAAGTTTGGAACATGGTCCATTTGAATTCACTGTCCTCAGCCTCCCTTGGAATACTGTTGAAGTGCTTACCTGAGCTCTCCAGTGCATGTGGGAACTGAAAATCTCACAGACTACGGCCTCTGCCAGGTGTTCCCAGAACACCCTCACTATGCATTTAGGTGCACCAGGTCTGTCCAGCATCCTCCACACTCACCTGATCCAAGTCACCACCAGATGTTGCTCAGTTGATAGTTCAGCTCCTGTCTTCACCCAAATTTCCAAGACATACGGCCGCAGATCTAATGATACATTTATAAATTCAATCATCGATCTGCAACCTAGAGTGTCCTGGTGTCCTTGTGGACATTATGTTCAAACATGGTGTTCATTATGGATAAACAGTGGTTTGCACGTACAGTATGTCCAAAAACAAAAAACTATTTGGGTTCAGATAAGGCAGGCCATTCTTCCCAATCACACCCCACCAAGTCTCAATGTCATTGCCCACAAGAGCATTGAAGTCTCCCACTAGGACAACAGAGTCACCAGATTGAGCACTCTTGAGCATACAAGCAGTAAGCCGAGGGAATACAAGAATAGCCACCCCAGCTTACCACCTCTCACTGAGGGCAACTCCAGACTGGAACAGTCCCTGTCCAGGAGACTGATTCCAGAGCCCAGACCCTTCGTTGAGGTGAACCCAAATAAATCTATCTGGTAACACTCAACCTTATGCACTAGCTCAGGCTCCTTCCCCACCAGAGAAGTGACATTCCGTGACACAATAGCCAGTCTTGTTAGCCAGCGATCAGTCTGCCAGGATCAATCACTGGGATATTCAAACCTTCAAAACTGGACCTCTGAGGTCAAGGTGGTCAAGCTGCACCTATAGTGTCAAATTGAAAATCCCAAATTGCCTAATTTTCAAGTTATTGTGTTCGCAAAGATTGTTGATGCCTGGGTGATAACAATACCTCTCAGGGAAATGAGTCTGAAAATGGGTGGCTTCACAACTAGACTCACAGCTAAATGCTATTTGTCATTTTAATTAACTGCTGTCTTTTGTATAAGTTTTTAATCTTGTCTTTCTAACTGTATGTCTTTTACAGTAATTCCTGGAGCATCTGAGCGCTGTTGTATCCAGTTAAATGCTGCCAGACTTGCCATTCTTGTCTGAAACAAGTCACACGGTCAAAATG
Source organism: Apistogramma diplotaenia (assembly GCA_015052665.1). NCBI lineage: Eukaryota > Metazoa > Chordata > Actinopteri > Cichliformes > Cichlidae > Apistogramma > Apistogramma diplotaenia. Next base: position 770 of record VOQJ01039456.1, on the reverse strand, counting down.
CTGGCCATCATACAACAATGGGAGGGAGTGTCTGGCAGTTACACAGACAACACTGTGAAGTATACTTTACTTCTGTTTTCCAAAGCAGGACTGGAAATGATGATCTTTTATTTACTGAGTCAAAAACGGTATACCTTCTTTATAAATGTGTGCAGCCTGTCAATCATCCTGGCAGACCTGCTACTAGCCTCTTTAATGGCAACTGTGTGGCTTCTTGCAGCTGACCGGTCTTTTACACTCTGCTTCCTTTTGACTAATGCCTCATCAACATATGGAACACTGCCATTGCCCATGATGTGCTTAGGTTTACTGGACTACTCTTTGGGAAACGTCTGTCTTAGCAAGCACAGAGCCTTCTGCAAAACCCTCGGAAATGTATTGGTGACATTTCTCATGTGGCTGCTAGCACTTTGGTACTCATTTGGCTCTGCTGAAGCTAAACTGATGGATTTGAGTTGTGGGACAAGGATAAAAGCTCTGGTGTGTGAAGTGGAGGAGTCAACAATGATGATCTACTTCATTGCTGGGCTTTTTACTGCAATACTTCTAATAATGCTGCCATTTTGGTCACAAATTCCTCAGTGGGTCAAAGAAGCTGAGAGTTTTTTTGAAGCAAGGGAAGAACAAGAGAAGACGAGGAGCGACTTGTTATTCACTTTAACCTCTTGCACAGAGACAAAAAGCGATGAAGAGAATTTCCTGCAGGATGCAATCCAGCATCAACCGCCTCTGTGGATCAGCCTGACACTGGGCTTTGCTACGTTTTGGAT
>VOQJ01039448.1:8930-26631 GCA_015052665.1 Apistogramma diplotaenia | reverse complement strand
AAACGAATAAAAAAATAAAAACCGAAATATTCACCTCTGTGACATGGAACGGAACGTGGGGTTTCCTGTCGAGCATGAAGGATTCACAACTAGGTCATCCTGCAGAGCAGCTGTGCAGACGCTCTGCACACGCAAGTCTTGATTAATGCAGGGTCAACAGTGCACCAACCTTTTCCACAGAGCGAATAGAATATTATACTTGTTCACCATATCCCTACAAACGATACTGAACATGAACTCTTACACACCCTTAGAATGCTGTGCAGCAAATTAATAAAGCGGTAATTATAACCACAGTCGTGCTTGCCTCTCTCGGCTTTACAGATGTGCTGAAAGATCATGCGAGGTGTTTGAACACTGAAGGCAATCCAGAGCTACTGTCTAAATGAACAAATATGTGGCGTGACTTTAATTAATTAGTGCTCAGCTTGATGAATGGCCATCGGACAGTGCAGGCTGTGAAGCCCGGGCACAATGTCCAGCCTGGGCAGCAGAGTTGCCAGGCGAAGGGTTAAGAAACGTATATTTACACTTTTATTTCAACCTGCAAAAACTGTAATCACCATATTGTTCTACTAAAATGTGTCTGTTCCTATAAAATGCCAGGGTTAGGGTTAATGGGAAACGAGGACAATATTATCGCCCAATTATTTAAGGCACTGAGTATAATTACAACAGTATATTGCATTAAATAATGTGATGCTCAAATGTATTGCTATCACATGTAAGATGGTTTTATTAGTCTTATTTTTTCGGAGCAATAATATTTATTTGGTCGCGTCGTCTGAACAAAGTGAGGGCACAAAAAAAGGACATTTAGTTGTGTAAAAAAATCTTTGCTTATACTCAGTACTTTTGTATAAAATGTTGCTCTGTCCCGGTTTAGATGGCGGACAGAATCCTGCTGACCTACTGTACAAATTAAAAACACATTTTTATCTTTTTTACAAGAAATACATTGCTCATCTCCGAGATCCATGCAGCACTGAGTCTGTCTGCTCTCTCACTCCAGAGCAGCTCTTTCATAAAGTCCAGATTACTTTAAGGTCACCTGGTTTCTGGGTTGAAGCTGACACTAAGTGACAGTGTTATTTTTAAAGTCACTGCCATTTCTTTTAGCCACTGATGCATTTAACCCAAAAAAAAAACATTCCACAGTTGATGCTACTTTAGTTCAAACTGTGAACCAGAGGAGTGATGCTTATGTAATGTTAAACTTGTGCTACTCTCCCATCACGCTGGTCAAGAAGATGCTTTTGGTTTGTCATTTTCTTTTTGTTTCATGCTGTTTTTCTCCAACTTTTCTTTCTAACACAGTGTGACAAGATGTTTTTCCCCATCCAACTTGATGGTAATTAAACTCTGGAAATAGGTGTGTATCTGTCAGGATCGCCACAAATAGCTTCAGTGTGTGTGTGTGTGTGTGTGTGTGTGTGTGTGTGTGTGTGTGTGTGATGATGCAGTGATTCTTAGATGCTGTAAACAGTGTCCTTCCTGCTAACCCTCCACAGTCTCCACTGAAGCACTTTTATAACTACACCATTAAAAGACATGAAAACATCTGAAAGAAGGTACAAGAAGGTCAGTCTGTTTGGACTGGATCCAGATCTGGCCTGGAGTTTTTCCCTACATGTGGAAGGATGTCTGTCTGCTGTTTACCTGAGCTGTTACTGGCACTCACTCCTGTGTTTTTTTAATGGATTAATTCTACATTTATGATAATGTAAGATGTAATTACACACCAATCACTGTATACTTGTGAGTAAAATATTCTGTTTCTATTAAACCTCAAAAAAATTGACTGATTGTACCCATAACATCAAAAAGGACACTTATTTAAACAGTTCTTGTTCCTGTTAGACACTGTGTAACCAATTTATTACAGTATAACTCTTATTCATAGTTTTTGAACTTGAAGAGTTCCAGTAGATTAATGCCCCGGATTGTGAATAGCCTGTAAAAGGTGATTTTTGACGGTATATGGATCACTTTTTACATTTCTCTTTCCTTCCTTGGAATGTGTCCAAACAGTTTGGATTGCATGTTGCACAGTATCCAAAAAAAGTACCCGCAAACCGTTGTAAACCACCACTACAGCCCTGCCTGGTAGCTTTCACTGTGTGCACACGTAACAGACCTTTTTCCGCTGACATCTATGAATTACTGATGCATCAAAACAGTCAAATAAATCAATCGGCTGGTGGGGTCGCAACTGGAGGAAAAACCTCTGTCACCCCGGTTTACAGCAAAATAACAGCGAGGGGCAATTTTATGAGCTCATCAATAATTCCAGGACAATAAGTCTGTATGGTTCAGATGTCGAATGCAATTTCACGGCCAATAATCTGACACAACTACCTACTGTCTGCTCCTTGTGTTTTATAAACGTATATTATTGTTACTGTAACTAATAAGAATGATAATAATGCGTAAGACCTCCTTTTGTCAGGAAATTAAACAGAAATTTTAAAGGGAACAGTTAATGTCAAATCATTTTGAACCAAAGCAAATGTTCAAGGATGTTTGTATATTTTCCAGTTAATTTAATCTTCGTGAACCTTTGGTGAGATTAATCTACAGAACAGAACAGAGCTCAGCCTTTCCTAATGTGTCTCAGTAATATCAGTTAAGTAAATGAATGTCTTAAAAGTTAGTCAGACTAGACGTATGTCCAGTTCTCCTTCATCTGCTTAACTCAGCATGGAGGGTAATCCTGCAGCCAAAGAACAGGCAGGCATGTGCAAGCTGGCCTGCAGGAGGCAGGGAAGGTCAAAGCATTAAGGGAATGTGAAAGACCACCAACAGGACAGACATGATGTACATGGTCTAAACACAGAGGGGAGAAATGGGACACAGGCTGGAGGGCAGATTAATGGATAGAGGAGAAGGTCTTAAAAAAGGAAATGGGACAGCATGACTGGACCTGTAAAATGCATCTTTGATCAAGACATCGGCAGGACAAAAGAGAGAAATAAAATTTGACGCCGGGTAAAATAATATGAGATGGGAAATATTTTAGTTTTCTCTTTGCTCATATTTTGAGCTGACTGAAACTTTTAGTAAGAACTGAACTTTTTCAGTTCTTTCACATGTAAAATACCAACTGTGACTGGTCCTTTGAAGACTCAAACTTGCAGCATCAGTATCAGCGTGATAATTTTGTGCATTATTAAAGATGCAAACCTTAGCTTTCGAGATGGTTCAGAAAGCAGCCTTCCACTATTTCGAATGTAGCTGCACTCTGAGAACCTGTTTTCTTGACATTACTGTGAAGCAGCTGGAACCCTCAGAACATCAGGGGAACACTCAGCTGATCTTTGTGTTATCATTAAGCATGTGGAACAACCCTTTAGTCATCAAGCTGTCTGCTACTGGATTCACTTCCTCAGATTTAATGACAGGTGCACTCTCTACAGAATTGAATGGAATATCTTTATTGTCAATATACAAAATGACTATGACCTCACCATAAAACACACCTCAGTCCACTTTGACTGGAGGTGCATTTCATGTTCAGTTTCAGAATGCATTTCACTTTGCGTGATTGCTATCGCTCTCACTTTTCTGTTTATAAAAGTCTAAAAATTAGACAAAATTTAAAACACAATTCTCTGTCTTCCACTAATAAATTAATGAGCACAAATAAAATATTCTATGCTGTCTGACTGAGATTTGCTACATTTGTTAATTATACACAGTTTCAATCACTTTATTTTTTTGCTTTAGATCAAATTTGGATGATTCGATAGTGCTGCTGATAAAAACAATAACCCTGGTGTTTAAAGGATCATCTGCCTGGCATCTTAATGAGGTTTGAATTGTTTAATTTTATTATTATTTTTAGCTTCTGGAGTCTTTGATTTGTTCTGCTGAATTGTATTGTGTGCATTTAAAAACGAAACCAAATTAGGCTGTTGGCTATTTGTACACACCAGCAGGAAAATTAGTAGTAATTAGATGCAAATATTTTACCCGTTTGTTAAAAATCCCATATTTGGCAGCTATGTTTTTGGCTGGGTGAACAAAAGCTGATACATTCTGGTGTGACTATTATGGGTACGAAGACAAGACTGCAAAGATTGCATGGGGGACAAAGATATTCAGAGATGAGCGAAAAAAAGATGTAAAAATAGAGCAAAAGAAAGACAGAAGGGACAAAAAGAAGCAGAGCAGAATAATGGGATTGCAAATCACGCTCTAGATCAATTCCCTGCCCTCACACAATCACTCATAGCAATTATACATGCCGCCATGAGAGATGGACTGTCATGAAGTTAAAAAAAAAACACCTCTGCATTCTCTTAATTACAACTGTTCCCTCCATCTCCACAGGTAAGAGGCTCCCCCACTGTTCCATCTGGGGGTTTTGTTTTAAAGAGCATGAATTGTATGTTATTTAGCTCACAGAGGCATCTCACACATTCATTTGGAAGAAAGAGAAACTAATCCAGGTCTTTGAGGCCACGATTTATTTTTAGAGTGAAATAACAGCACAGCTGATTTAAAAAAAAACAAAAAAAACGAATCTCCTAGAAATTTAGTTTAAGTCAAACTAAAGTTGCTTTTAGACACGCGCCGCATCAGTGAATTTTAGTAGCCATTACCCAGTGGAGTCATATGTGAGAGAGCACTGGTTTTGCCTTACCAGCTCCCTAATAGTCAGTGTGTGTAATGACCAGTTGAGCCCATGTGAGAATAGCACAGATAATGGTCTGGAAAATTCCCACAGAGTGAGTGGTCATTGGGTGTCGTGTGCACCCTGCCCATGCCACTGCTCTTGCATACACCAGCATTAGTATTTTCAGTCTTTGGAGCACATCTGATGCAGACTGTGCCCTGCTGGGTGTTGCATGGAAGAAATGGCAACATCATGTAATGTCTGGACCTTTGTGTTAATGATGTGTGAGAACAGCTCTTATATAAATGTGAGTGGATTCAGTAAGAAATTGTTCAGGGCAGCATGGTGATGTGATGGTTACTGTTCCCTCATAGCACAAAGGTTCTGTATTCAGATCCACTGGCTGAAAGTGCATGGGTGAATGCTGCAAAATGACATATTTGATAAGTCGGTGATAACTATGTCGATATTGAACATTTCCGAGCTTGTATCACAAATTGAACTGTGAATACGATTCCCCACTTTTTTAATGAATCAAAAATGGTTCTGAATTTCAACATTTACATCGATTCTTTTAACGACTCCATGCAAATAATTTTTTTAAATTAAAATGCTACAAGTATTTTACTTTGAGTGCATAAACTAACATTTTCACTGTAACTTTCTGAAAATTGATCCAGAGAACATGCAAATACTTTAGTCAGTCTGTGGTGAATCAATACAAGAGAGCGAAAAAGAGTTTTATTTTCTTCAGTGTCGTGTTTATCCGGGATAAAAGAATAGTGCGGCCTTGCTAATCTCCATTTCAAGCCTATTGTCCCCGTTTCCATTCTCAGTATTTTATGAAAAGCTTTACCAAGGGATTTATAAGGCTTTATTTTTATTCATTACAAGGAACATGCAACTAAATACTGGAAAAAAAACTGTATGAAATTTTAGAGTGGAAACTTTCATAATCCTTTGTTTTCACAAGAAAACAAAAAGTACGAGTGTACTGGGCTTCCTGTAAAGTGCAGCCTGCTGTCTGAAACATAACAATCACTCATGCTTCTGTAGAGTAAAATGGCAAATGTCTTCTCTGGAACTTTGTCCCCCCGTCAGAACAGAAAGGACACTAAACAGCTTCTTTGTGCAACTTTCTGCCACAATCTGATAACGACTGTCGAACGAGAAACTTCTTTGCGGAGGGCCGAACATCAAAAAGTGACAACTGATAGGAAACTTCTTTAAAAACAGCCTGCAAGGTGCAACGAAATAACACAGAGTGAAGGTGACTAGGCTACAGAAGAGAAGAATTACCGAGGTGTCGTGGAAAATGCCAATGTCTCGCTTAAAGCCGCAGAGGTTGACACTCTGGCAGCTCTAACTCAGTGCAAGGTTGACCCGTAGTGTTTTAACACTGTGAAACAAAAATGGTGTTTCTAAATTGTTCATAGGTGTGAATGTGAACGCTGCAAATAAGGGAGAATGTGTGGCACCTTTTCCTGTTGATTAATCAAGGTGTCTCAGTCATCTAAGTGGGCACCGGCTTTAATGAACCTCAGGCAGTTGGGCTGCAGTATTACTGCTCAAACACAGTCAGAGTCACCTTAGTGTAATGAGGAAGCCCATTACAACAATCCACTGGGGTGGTGCTGTGGTGCTCGGCTAAAAGCCCCAATTTTTACATATGAGGATTGTCTATTTCAGAGCACGCTGAGTCATGAAAGAAAAGTGAAGTTGGCTGGGGTTTGTTTATTTATTTATTTATTTTCTCTGTAAGCCTGGGGCTCTCTTTGTGTGTGTGTGTGTGTGCGCGTGTGTGTTTGTGTGCATGCGTGTGTGTAATAAACTGATTATGCAGTGTTATTCTCTGTAGTCCTTCTTTTCAATCTGCAAATGTGCTTCAAATCCATCTCAGTGCTTCGTGATGCTTAGGTGTTTGTGCTGTAACAATGTTTCCAAATGAAATCAGGACTGTGTGTGTGCCAGATTTGTTTCAGCCCCTCACAGTGGCGACCCAGGACAGCTGTTTGGATCAACAAATTACTTTATTATGTTTCTTAATCACTGTTTAACTGCCTTTTGTGGTCACTTGTAAGGGCCATTTTAGCTTCTGATATCAGACTGTGCAGTCATGTTGTGTCTCTCTGTCAGTGATAAATTAAATTTTGTTCTTCAGAGTAGAACCCATGACCTTGACCTCGGTGCAGTTACGTATTAAGCCTTTTCCCCTCTCTCCTGGATACAGAGAAAACCCAGCCTTTTTGTTTATCATTTACAAAGAGAAGCATATTGTGCTTTTTAGGTTCTTTAGCCTGCAGCATATTTTTAGTAAAATGGAATTAAAATGTTTCTATTTCAGCCTGAGAGTCTGAGAGTAGGAGGTCTGCAGTAAGCTGAAAACCTTTATTCCCCCTGTGGCATTACCGTACTTTATTTCCTTTCTGGAAGAGCTGCAGGGTAGCAGTTTAATTGTTGTGACTCAGCGGGTGAGCTGCTGTTCATGAGATATAACAAGAGACAGGCAGATAGCATTTACACAAATGTGGACAAAGTTGTTGGTTCCCTTAAGTCAAAGAAAGAAAAAAAACCACAATGGCTACGTAAATAGGAGACCACTTCAAAGTAGTCCAATGTTTAGTTCTTACCCGTTCCTGCACGTTCGCTCTCCTTTAAACATACTTGTCTATAATTGTTTCTCATCTCCTGCGACAGCTCTCTCTTTAACTTCAGTGCGGTACACAGCATGGTACCAAACAGCACAGTGACTGCTTTTCACCCTTTAAACAAGCAGACTGATCGATTACAAGTTCGAAGACTCCCGTGATGCTAAATGCAGAACACACCTTAGTTAAACATGTCCTCACGCTCAGCTTAGTCTTTTCTAAGGGTGCCATCATTAGTGTCCAGGCCGCTTTCCTTAGTTTGCTTTTTAAACGAATTCTGTTGAACCAAAATTCAAAAGCACGAGTTAAATTTCAGTTGTCTTATGTATTTCTTGTGCCAGTTTCAAGTTATTTCTATGACCATTGTGGGGTTTCTTTCTTTAACAGAAGGGTACCTGTGCTTTTTTATGCATTTATTTTTATTTTACTTTGGCTCGCTATGTTAAGGTGTTGTCTGTATGTGTTAAATACACATATGCATGTTTATATAACTCTACATTCTGATACAAAGTATATGCCTTTATTAGTTTTTGGGTTTTTTTCTTCTAATATGGGAGCAGAAAAAGAAAAAAAAAGAACAAAACAAAAACCTGAGCTTTTCTCTTTTATGTTTTGGTTGTTGCTTCATTTAGATGTACATGTTGGTGCATATGAATTCTTCTCTTTGAATCTGATGGCCCTTCTTGCTTTTATAAAGAAAGTCACCTCCCGTGACAGCAGTGTTAATGAGAGCCTGCAAAGTGCAGTCAGGAGAGTTCAGCTGAAGGCAATTTTCCTCCACTAAATAAACGAGAATTGTCAGCTAAAAGAGCTTTGAACAAACAATAGGACAGAATGACAGAGAAAATGAGTCTGGCTTTCTGCAGCGGAGAGCAGTACAAGATGTTAACCCTCTCGCAGTTCATCACACTTTCAGTATGAGAGTAATCAATGTTTCGTTATGGGGTCAGGCATCGTCTACTTTGCCTTACTCTCAGGGAGATTTATGAGACCTACAGATGTGCTCTGGTATAGCCTACAGTAGATGGATAGATTACAGTTCTGCTGTACTTGTTAGGTGGAGTGTTTTAAAAGATGAAACATATTCCATCCACTTATGCAATAGGAGCCCTTTGAATTTTATGCCTGGTGCTGTAGATACACTAAAGTATAAAGTAGACTTGACTGCTGCTGTCCTGAACACAAATTCTGATTGTTGGAGCCAATAACCTCAAGTAAAAGGTTATGACAGGTTATGTATGGTTATGTATGACATCGAAGTGTCATTTGATGTTGGTTGTCTTGTATGACATCATTTCTATTTGTTGTGTTCCTCAGCAAATTGTTCTCATCTTTGGTTTTTCCTTAGAATTTGTTTCTTGCTTGTACATGCAGTACACATACACACAATAGCAGCTGGCTACCAAGCAGGGTTCAATTACCAACCGTATCACACATAAATTATATACTCAAGGTACTACACTCTTCTTCTTCTCAAAGGTGAACTGTACAGTATAAATATAAAGGATGGAACCATTCAAAGCCAGACAGCAAAAACTTTACAGTTCAGGAGTGAGAGTCCACTGGAGAGAGGGGAGACAGGAGTTAAACAGCGTTCCAGTATCATCTGCTAGGATGTTTCTGCAGTTACTGGGAGTGAGAGCTTTCTTGTGTTCCAGACAGACACTCTGAGAGAGGAAGGTGAAGGCACTGGTTTTGATTCCAAAAGATGGTTACTGTTGGAGGCTGAGCAGGCAGGCCGGAGGCAAGAGATGGGTTTCCAGTGAGGGTCTTGGGAAAGGGATCCAGCTAGTGGTCAGAAGCAGTAGGATCTAAGCCAGGAATGTCAAACTCGCGTCCCGCGGGCCGCTTCCGGCCACGCCCCCTACGTCCGGCCGCGAATTGGCGTTAAAAATATGGTACAAATAGGCCCTACTTTTTTGACATTCCGCTCAACCCGAAAGTAGGGGGCGTGGCCGGAATCGGCCCGCGAGTTTGACGCATAGAGAAGTCGAGGTTTAGCCTACTACACTTGAAAGGCAATCAGAGAGTGGGTGACTCGTTGCAGAGGCTGGTCCCTTTATTCAGTGACTGATGAGGCTGATGACACACTGCTCTCAGCTTGAAGGGAAGGAGATCAAAACAACGGTGCTGGAGGTTCCAGCTCAATCCATAAAGCTGGAAATCAACGGTGTTGTTTTTGTGATTGTAGATTTAACATGTTAGATTAAATTGAATATATAAGTAACCCTGTTTGCCACAGACGTGCATGAGAACTCTGTGGAAGTCTTTTCTTTTCTTTTCTTTTCTTAAATTAAAAATCTATATTTTAAATGATTCCAAATTATTTCAGTAGGCTCAATAGGAATTATATGTTCCATTCATTAATAGAGGATGTCTTTTGAATTTCATAGAGTCATTTTGCTTACCCTTCATATAAAAGTATGTTGTGGTCACCCTTCTACCACCTGCCGGTGCCTTGACAGCTAACCTACAGCTAACTCCACTGCATGGATGATGGAAAGGCTCACAGCACCTGCTCTCAGGTTTATTACAATACACAGTTTCAACAACAACAGACCTTCTTCTCTGGACCTTGGCCTCCTTCTCCTTCTTCCTTTGGCTATCACCATAAATCAGTTCTTTTTTAACTTTTATCCTAACTGGAACAAGGGCAAACAGTGACTCATCTTTCTTTAGACTTATGTGAACAAATCCGCATGACTCTATCAGAAAAATGGAAGCCACACTCTCTAGTTGTAAGTTTATTTCATCAGTCAGGGATGCTTTAGAAATTCTGCTTGTGTGCATAAGCCACGGCTCCAGTACGAACCATGAAACAAATATCTGTTTCCCTCTGCTTCCTGCCTCGGGGCGTTTACCTCCTAAATGTTGCACCACACCAGCAGAGGGTCCATCTTCACAATTCATGCTGTGCAGCCAAATTTCTAAATGTTCATAATATTTTAAAATTCCAGATAGCAAAGATGCTGTTTTGCATAGAAAAGCTACATAACAAAAAGCAAGAATATTTCATGACATCAGAGACAGAAGGCACGTTGGGCTGGAACAAGAATATACACAATGGACTGAAAATGATTAAGAACTAGTTTATTCCAATAAAATAAAGAAATAAATAAAAGCTTAAGTGGAAAACAAATATATTAAAAGAGCTTATATCTCATACCTTGCAGTGTTAAATTCTTTAAATGTCATCCAAACATCCTTCAAGGCCAGATTTTTTTAAACCATTATTTTTGAGAACCATTTCTCATGTACAAACATGACCTGGACAAGAGGCCCAAGTACAGTAGAATCAGGTCCACAGCACATAGATACATACTAATTTTAAAAAATTCCATATAAACATGGAGCAAGCATGTAAATCATGACAACTCAATAAAAGCAGGAATATTTCATGAATATATTTATAGAAGAGCCTTGTTTTCTACACTAAAAAACTATTATTGTTGTTCTTGCCAATTAAGCTTCAGTTATCCATCTGTGTAAGTTATTATCACGATCAGTATTTCCTCTACTTCTGCTTGTGGGCCTGTCTTCTTGTTAAGCAAACCAAAGGGGGAATAAATAACATGTTTTATTGGTGTCTTAAATCATCATAGAAAGTGAAAGTCAAACATCAAAGAGAAGTGGCATCAACCAAAACACAATTTTGAGTTTTAATAAAATGTATCTTGGGAGTCTTTTTACAATTGAGCAAAAAGGGCAGCATCCCAGCAAACATGCTGGTACGAGCCCACAGTAGATAGCTCTGGGTGAACTGGGACTGTACGGCAGGGAAACCCACACCATAGCTCTAACCCACACGCGTTCTGTGTGGGTGTGCCAGCAAAGGGCCCAAAGCAGTTTTGCCCATTGAGGTCCCATATGGGTTTTCTACAGGGGGCCATGTCCCAGTTTTTCCCACTCTTTTGTGGGTAACTCACAGTGGGCTTATTGATATATAACAAAAGAACTCAAAAATGAAATTTATCAGAGGCTGTTTTCCATTTTCTAAGACAGACTAATTATTTGATAGGATTTTTGTGGGTCCTATGTGGGTAACCCACTGTGAGCCTCAGTACACAGGTGAAATGTGGGGTACATCTCACATTGTGGGCAGCATTACTGGCCCACTGTGAGTATGCTGCAGACCTACAATGCATTGCTCTTTGCTTAGTGTGGGTAGCACAGAGTAAACCCACACTATGAGCCCCATTGGGGTCGTACTGGCTCCCACTGATAGTGGGGCTCAGGTGACATTATAGTGTTACTGATCTAGAAGACTGAATCTTGTGCTGCCAAGTCATGTGCTACTGCAACGGAGAGCACAGCATCTTGTGATGCCTGCTGATCATCCTGCGTTCTTCCAATGGCAAAGACTACACTGTTAAATCTGCAAGTTCAGTGTTATACGGTTGACCATTTGTTGGAGCAAGTGACTGTTCTGCAAACAAAACATGTACAAGGATATTGGAAAGTTTAAAAGCACCAGCAATAGAAGTGGGAAAATCAGTGCACTTATCCAAACATTACCTCTAAAGTGTTTGGAAGTTCTTGAAAGTGCCTTTTGGACTGGCAGAATCAGGAAATGACTTTTATTTAACTTTCAGTCTTCTGCAGCAACAACCTGGGGAGAAGTTGTCTGACTTCTTAAGGAGACTTGAGCATTGCTTATCAAAGTATTGCAGAGGTGGTCTTCCAGTCACTAATATGGATTAAGGCATGTCTTGAGCAGCTGCTTTAAGGTGCAGTAAATTCAGATCTGATTCAGTTAATCCTGCTCTGGCTGAGGGAATGGAGACCAACCCACCCAACTTTCCTTGAGCTGTTGTCTGAAATTGTCACGAAAGACGAATGTGGAGCTTCTTCAGCAAAATTAAACCAGTCAATGTGCACAGTTCATATTAAAGCTCAGGCAGAAAATAAGTCATCTGAGAGCTATATTCAAATAAGTCAAATCAATGTTTGCAACACTTTCTTCACAACCTCGACAAACTTTTGAGATGAAATCTGCCAAAAGGCCAGTTAACACAGAACCAGCCTGTTGCCTTCACATTACTTTAATTAACCTATTATTAGTCACCAAATGGTGTGAGAGGGGGAGATGGGGTGGTATGTATCAGAGACTTAAAACACTGGGCCACTGTCAGATGCCTCTCATTGTTGTCATCCTAGCCGACGTGCATGTTGATGGTGGTTACAGTCATGCAATTATGGTAAAGTACGTTTGATCAGATGATTCAGCAGTGATACGGTCAATGTTAAAGGCTGTTAAATGCAGGTAACAGGTGTATCGTGGCAGTGGCCCAATGGAAAAAGCAGCTGGAGATGTGAATCTGCTCCTAGTACTCATGTATCTTGATGACCTGATTGTCTTTGACACTGGACAAATATGAGGGGAGACCCCTGAAAGCTTTCAACATACTTCAGGGAGTTGAATGAGAACCCTTTGGACCCAGAAAATAAAAGACTCCATCACTAATGCCCCAGTTCTGGCATTTGCAGACCCTAACAAGCCAGATGCTCTGCATGCGGATGCAAGTCAAAGTGGACTTGGCACTGTTTTATATCAAGAAAACCCAGAAGGACTGAGGCCTTTGGCATTCGAGAGCCAGACACTCAGCACCTATGAACTAAACTATCCCACTCATCAATGGGAATTTCTGTCCTTTGAGTGGGCAATTAATGAAAACCTCCATGATTATCTATGTGGAGCCCATTTCACTGTACGTACTGACAATAATCCCACGACATATGTCCTCAAATCAGCTAAGCTGAATGCTACAGGATACTGCTGGCTGTCAGACGTGTCAGCATATGATTCTGACGTTGTCTAACGACCTGGTCGGCATAACACTGGTGCTAATCTGCTATCACAAATGGAAACGAGAAATATAGACAGAATGGCAGAGCATTTCTCCAGCTGGTGTCAAGGCGATATGCCAGAGAGCTGATGTTCTCCGCTTACCCTCACTTGCCAAATTATGCAGAACAGCTTGGTTCAACACCTGACTGCATTCCTGATGTGCATGCATTTCCAACACACCTGCAGCTAAACACACTGGGACTGCAGCTGAAAATTAATATTCTGTCATTTCACCTATCGTGCAGGCTATTATAAATGGCAAGTGGCCAGATAGTGTAAAGTTTAAGCCAGAACTGTTCTCAATGAAAGAGGAATGGGAAAGTTAAAAAATGGTCTGTTTAATTGTGTGAGTACAGGTCACACAGGAGAGAAGACTTATTTTACATTTTAAAATAGATTTTTTTCAATAATTTCACATATTTTAATAAATGACAGTTTTATCCTGGTTATACACAAAAGGTACTTTCATACACAAAGTAGATGAAAGTGCCAATAGGAAAACTGAACCTGTAATGAGCAAACATAATATGTGTATCTGATTTACAGTTTATTACTCTGCCGGGTGGATTTTTTCCCCTCTCTCTGTCTACAGCGAAACAAATCCCTTACAGTGCTTTCTGCAGCTGTTCATATGACATTTTCTTTCATGTTATATGTTGGCAGCAGATACAGACAGAAGACACAGGAAAACAGTACTCTGAGTACTCGGGGCTTGTCGCACTCATGGAACAATGTCACTTGGTTTTATTACACATGACAGCCAACAAATGTGAGTGTGAAAAAAGGTGTGTACACGCAGATGTCTTAAATTATTTAATGAGGGTCACAGTATTACCTGGTATTTTTTTCAACACTGCATATGTAATAATATCACATCTTCATCTATTTAAATAAATACAATCAAACCTCTGCAAATAAAATCATTTCATTCTCATTTATGTCAGTGCCTGTGCAGTCGGAGCGAGGAGAGGGGGGCTGCCAGGCAGAAACTAAGTGAGCAAAGGGAGAAGCCAGCATGTGGTGGGACGAGGGAAGGGGGATGGGATGTTGCTATGAATATAACCCAGCAGACATAGAAAACAGTATTTTCACCTTGGAAGAGTGCACCGAAAGTCCTGTGAAAAAATAAGTACACCCCATCATTCAGCAGCTTGTAGGATCACTTTTAGGAGGAATATCTTAAAAGTCATACAGAATTTTTTTTCCTTGTCTCTCATGTCATTGTGCAGACATTTTGGCCCACTCGTCTCTAAAACGTTGCTTCGATTCATTGAGGTTTGCAGGCACTCATTCATCTACAGCTCTCTTAAGATCCTGTTGAATCGAGCTGAGGTCTGGACTTTGCAGCACCTTGATTCTTTATTTTCAGGCATCTGATTGCTGTTACCCAGTTTGGGCCAAGCTTTAGCTGTCGGACAGATGGCATATTTTGGTGTTGACTCAGTGACTGCAAGGTGTCAAGATCGCTACAAAATAAGCCCACATCATCACCCCTCCACCACCGTGCTTGAGAGTTGGTATGGCACAGTGTATTATGTCCAGACATCTCCACTTTGGTCTCATCTGTCCAAAGGACATTATTCCAGAAGTCACTCCTGGCAATCCTTCCAAACAGGCCATACAGTACTTATTCAGCCTTTTTCTGATTGTACTGCCATGAATTTTAACATTTAACATGCTAGATGAAATCTGAGATACTGCTCTTTTTTGCTGTTTCTGACAGTTGCACAATCTGACCTTGGGGTGAATTTGCTGAGACATCCGGTCCTGGGAAGATTTTGCCATTTCTTCACACACCTGACTCCTTGGGTGTGGACTCTTGTGAAAACTTTCTCTTATACGTGACATCATCAAACATTATTATAATATAGGGATTGAGATCAGTCAGTTAGGAAACATTCAAAATATTGTTTTGTTAAGTGTTAAGAATGAAACTACTCACGTGTCATCAGATGCATCTCTGTATGCACAGATGAACACCATTTGATATGCTCTGAACAATAAGTTAATGGGTAAAAATGCACCTTTGGAATAAAATTGTATTCTTCAATATTTCTGCAAGAGCTCAAATTTTCCCAAAGAGACAAAGTCACACACCTTGAGTGTGATGTAATTTTTAACAATAGGCTCCAGGCCCCTGAAAAGGATGGTAAAGCACTGCTCTGCTAAGTTCAGAGCAAAGCCCAGGAAACATGTAGAGGATTAAAAAAAAACCCATATACAATAAGGTCAAATCATGAAGTGGTGTGCACCATCAAGTCTATCTCTATTTGAGATTAAGAATCAACTTACACATTCAGTAATAAAACACTTCATTTGACTGCGCTTGAATGCTAAATTACATTAATTGTAACACAGCATCAAACAGCTGGGGTAAAAATATTGAAATTGAAAACTATTATCAATATATTAGCTAACGTTAACCAATCAAGATAATACTGATTGACTCCCCAGATCACTTGTTGCTGGCAGACGCCTTTTCTTTTCATGCATGAAAAGGAAAATGCCAGATTGCCTTTAGATGAAAGCCTAACTTTCAGTTGGTGAATAGTGCTGTCTGGTAAGCAGCTTTCTATCATCTTCCTGTCTCAGAGCATTATGTAATGAAGAGACAAACCTGTTTGAAAAGTACTATTTGTAGTTCGTGTATTTTTGGCTCTGGGAGTAGGGAACAGATTTTGATTATTCAGAAAGATCAGGCTTACTGCAGTCAGTGTGTGAGGACCCGCCAACAGGAGCAGGCGCTACATTCAGGTCATGCTGCTGATTTATCTACATTATGAATTACAGTTTTCTTGCTCTGCCCTCTTAGTTCATGTACAGTATAGCATATGGATAATGAATCTTTCAGACTTAAATCTGCACAGAATTTCCCCGTATTTCCTTCTATAGGCTGCATTGTATAAAATAGCTTCTCTTTGTAAACAATGCTGACTCAAACCAGCCCTGACACACTGATTTAAAAGCAAAGTCGATTCTTGCTGCTAATACTGGCCCCCTCCACCATCATTTTTTCCCCTTATATGAAGAATGTTTCACTAAGTTGCTTTATTCTCCGCATCCTCCGACTGTAAATTATTTTCTATCTCACTGTCTTGGACAGCAACAAAACAGTTCTAGCTGAGTCAGTCCCAAAGCTTTTAAAGCTCATTACTCTCAGTTTTTGGTAGGAAAAAAAATAAAATTCAATATCCAGTTGTCTATAAAAGCAAACTCATGTTAAGTTTAAGTTACTACATGACAGAATTTGAATGCAGAAGTTTGTGTATTTAGAGTCAGCAACTATTTGTATACATAAATAAAATATGGGTGTAAACGAGCAATGTTATGGCAGAGAATGACACACATTTGGCTGAATTTACAGAACATTTGCTTGATTAGATTACTTGTGGCCCACTGAATAAAATATAGAGCAGACTAAGTGGAGAAGTGACATTTATTACACTTGCATAAGAGCACTTCTTGCGGGCACTCCCCTACCTTTGATTATCTCAGTCCAGCAAACAATAACAAAAAAACTGAAAAATAATTACACAAGTTAAGCACCACAGATAGAAAGACTAGAAGGTATTGAATATTGTGCAAAAGTCTTGAGCCACCCCTTATTGCTTTTTTCTTCCAAGGAGCCAAAAGAATTTAACATTAACCTATGCATCATTCAGGTATCACAAAGGTGTCTACAAATGACAGACAACTTAGCAAAGAAGCAATTTTAAATTGCATCTTTAGGCACTTTTTTACTAGGAGCCTGTCACTAAAACATATAGTCGTCGACAACAAACCTTTTTTCCATGATGAAAACGAGATGATAATTAACTAGAAACTACCGGAAAAGACGAAAACTAAGATGAAAATAATTGACATTTTTCATTGACGAACGAAAACGAGACAGAAATGCTTGGCGAGGACGACATCCAATCAGAACTGATTTAATTTTGTGAAAGGGCGGGACAAGTTGGGAAAACATCCAATCAACGCACACTTGCACAAATTTAATCCAAACTCAGAAGACAGGGCGGGATCCACGCTCATATGCATTTTCAGACACAAGGAGGAGCCGTTTGGGCCGCACATCTATATGTAGACGCCGCTTTGAGCGGGTCAGCCCTCTGCTGCGACAAGTAACTTTCTCTGATAATTATAAATGTTAAATACTCTATGTATGTCAGGGTGCAGCAATGCATCTATGTATATATGTGCATGGTTTGGGAGCCATAAGAGCCGAACTTCCCATCACTAGTATGGACACATTTCGCCTTTGAAGTTGAGAAAAACAAGATGATGTGTAACCATGTGGGGCGATGATATTGTTACAATGATTTGTCGACTAGATTTTAATCCACCACGCAATGGCATCTGGAAAGGGTCTGGTAATGGATTCATTTTTCAGTGTGAAAATGATCATAGTGGACCGTTATCAGTCAGAGACTGTCCTCTTCAGAGCCTCGACCTCAACAGTACTGAAGAAATGTAATTGGTCTATAAACTGGCTAAAAACATTAGGAACAAATTTCAGGCTGCAGTGCAACCCTGTGCCCTCATACAGATGTATTAGAAAATACTTGAAGTACCTAAATAAAAATAGTC